>CM029563.1:20041723-20250236 GCA_017309665.1 Coelopa frigida
TGCAGATGGGGCTCTCGTATTAAGCGGTCATGTAAACAGCTTCTGCTCCGGTTGAACCTGCCCCAACTCCCCACCCGGCCCCTCACGATCGACGCGGTTTCTTATGGCGGCGCTAATGGCTCTAATGGCGGGCGGGCGGGCGATCGAGTCACGAAGCGATATCGCGCAAACATGGACGCCAATTAATGGCTTCACAAATCATTTTTATTTGCTTTTAATGCACTTAGAAAATTTCGCTTTAAAGAAAATCGAAAAGAAATCGACCAAATGAACGCAGATACGGGGCAAGCGAAGTCGTGTTGCCGGGCGATGCCAGCTCGTAGTTAATAAATTTCCCATTAATGGCTTTTATGGCGCATCCGACGCGAATTCGAATCGAATCTTCGGTGGTCTTTATCTCGCAAAATAGGTGGAAATTTATTGCTCGACTCCGAGATCCGAGGAGCATTCGGAATATGAATCTTTCCCTCTGGAGTTATTCATCTCTGGCGCCTCTCTGGAGTAGAGTGATGGATCTCTAATATGATTGTGAGATAAGGAGAATCCTTTGCATGATCCTTTATCATCCTCTGAGATTTAGTACCTCGATTCCCCAACGTTGCCATTTGAAATAGGGCAGCAGATTTGTTAAATTAAAATTTCTCCTCGTTCTCCAAGCTCATTTGTCTGTTGGCCTCTCGTCCTCTCGTCTGCTTCCAACCGACCGCCCGCCGGTTGACCCAACCTCACCGTCCATCGTTTTCTCCCCTCTTTATGTTCATCTTCCCCCATTTCTCCCCGTTCCGTCGCTCTGCACTCAGGTGAAGGCGAGTGTGGTGAATGTATTGTTCGGAAAATGCAATTGTAATCTATGCAATTTCTTTCTTTCCAGCGAAAACAAACCAAGATCAACAATAACAACAACACCATCGATAACAAACATCTCGACTTCACTCTCGGACCATGGTGAGGAGGAGAAGGGGGAGGAGAGAGAATTCTTCTCCTCCTACGGTTGCTTGCGAACTGATTAATTGCGGGCAATTAATATGAGTTGCCGTGCCGAGAAGTCGTTCCTAAGTATGTTTCGCCGCTCACCCTCCCTCCCCCGATCGTCCGCTCACTTCATGCTATTGTTGTTGTAGCCCTTGCTGCTGCTTGCTGCTCCTGCTGGTGGCCTCTTCCGTCTATCTATCTATATTGTTATTGTTGTTGCTCCAGCTGTTGTTGTAGCCAACGTTTTAGAAGAAACTAGTGTTGTTTTTTTCTGAAATGTTTCCTCTCCCCCAGATTCATTTGTTTATTTGTGCAGTGAGGGTAAAACAACAAGTATAACAAATAGAGAAACACCAACAACAACAACAACCATGTAGTGTCTTGGGCGGGCGAGCCACCTCGGGGTGGGCGTCGGCGTTGCCAGAGTTTGTGGTCGATAAACAAGTGCGTGGCATGCAAATCCTATTAAACTAGTATATAAACAGCATTAAAACTAGTGTAAAAAATATAAAATACAAATTAATGCACAATAAATAAACACGAGACATAATTAAATTCCTCATTAAAAATATATTGGAAAAAATCGAATAAAAACGGGATTTTATTACCTTTTTATAAAGTTTTTATAAAAAAAAACATGTTTACAAAAACCAATAAAAACGATTTGTTCACGAATAAATGTTGATTGTTGAAATATTGCATATTTATTAAATTAGAATTCGATCGGGGTGGCAACTCTGCGAGTGCGTGTGCTTGTTGACCGATACCGTTACCGTGCGCCAGAGCAGAGAAACTCTCGTAAAACGGCGAGAAACCAACCGCGAGGAGTAAAAACTAAATAAATTAAGAGACTACATACAATAAAAAAATACTACAACTCACGCATTATTTATTTGTTGAACGCAGCGCGTGTGGTGAACTTAGGCGGAGGTGGAGGCGTCGATGGGGAGGGGGGTTGTGAGGGGAAAGCAGACCAAAACAAAACAGCCGGGGTCGAAGTTCTAGGTGGTTCCTTCTAATCGTCCTACCCGGCGCGCGATTTACATAAAACCTAAATTATTTCCGCGATTTTTCTCATTTCCACCGCCCGTGGACGAAAGGGGGGGGGGGGGGGGGTTGTCAGGTGAGGGGCAGGTGAGTGGTGCATGGCAACTAATTGGGGCCAATCGATTGAGAAGCCTCCTCTGGGGCATCGAGGGCCGAGGGCTGGGGGGAGATGGAGCGCGGTCGGTCGTGTGAACGAGACTTGGAAGCCGCGAGGAAAACGAGCTGCAGCCCATATTTCACCGACTTCCGTTCGCTGTCGCGAGGGGCGGCGGAGGCGGCTGTGAATCCTCCCCGCTGAGTGGGCGCGACCGCTCCTCTTCCCGAACTCGAGAGGCCAACGAGCTCTTCATTTGTTTCGCTCTGTCACCGTCCGCCGACGTCTCAATCGCCCTGCGACGCCCTCTGAGTCTCTGGCAAACGAAGACGAGTCCCTCTCTCCACCCCTCGCCGGTTCTCTCTCTCTCTCTCAAGGCGATGCCCTCATCTCGTGGCCCTCGAGGCGATTTTTCACAATTTTCCCAAGGCTTTGATTTCGTTCGCTCCGATGGAGGCGTCCCAGGGCGCGTCTGGCCTCCTGTTGGTCGCCCGTCGCCCATCGACCTTCGCCCGACCCTGGCCCCGACCTCTGGTCTCTGGTGAATGGAAATTAATGATTCGCCGGATGATTTGCGCCTCCTCCTCGTCCTCGTCCCGCGTTCGTACCTCGTTGAGAGTTGATTCCGAATTCATTCGCGATTAATTTCCATCTCGTTGCGCTGTCAGATCCGTTGTTCACGGAAATCAAAGACAAGGGCAGGGGGTCGTTTTTCCAGAGAGCCAGCCGGAAATCGTGCGGGCTCAGGAAACGGAGACGAGCTGGAGAGACCAATGATCTCTGAGATGATTGGACGGTGTCTGGGTGGTGATTGGAGGGGATTCTGTGTGGAGGTTGGAGGGGTCTCTGGATGAGGTCGGAGGGGACTCTGGAGGAGGACAACATATGACAGATATCAAAACAGCCGGACTGACAGCGACCACTGAGCTCCAGGACAGGTTCTCTCAGTTCGATTGGCTTTCGGATTAATCCGAATAATGATGAAATCAAGTACTTCCGGGTCGAAGGAAGGGTCGAAGGAAGGGTCGAGTGAAGACGCAAGGATGAATGACCAAAGCGATCGAATGTAGATTCGGCTCCATGGAGTTTTCTCTTGTCATGTCCTGACCTGACAACTCGAAGCCGTCACCGCCAGCAGGAGTCAACAACAAGTCGAGCAGACAATTGTCCTCAAACGACAGATGGAAAATAATACCAATTTGATATTCGGGAACTCGAAGGCAGGAGACTGGGGCGAATGTGGGACAGTCGCGAGTAGTCGAGGACGTCGAGAGCTGTTCCACACGAGGTCGTCGAGCGACATTCGAATTTGCCGTTCAATTTGTCGCGATTGGAGGACGAGAAGCAGGAGAAGCCGGATGGCAGGAAGGAGGTCCTGAGACTTCTCTGCTCCGGCGGAAGGATATCTTGACTTGGCAGAGAAACCAATTTTGGTGTCCTAAATTTGCTTGCCACGCGAACGTTTTCTCTAGCGCCAAGGGGGCGACTGAGGGGGAGTGGCAGGCGGAGGAGGAGGAGGTCCGGATGCTCGACTCAATGTTCAATTTCAATTATTTCCCACAATGCAACCAACCGACCGCCCTTCGCTCGATCCCATTTCTGTTTGATCCTTTGGCGAAATGTAACAAAATATTTTCCAATATTCCCGCCCTCGTCATCCGCCCACTCTAGGGCGGATTCTTTATTGGGTCGCTGCCAGACATGTGGACAGCTCAAAGTCGAAGCTGTGGGCGTGGAGTGGAAGGAGTGGCTGATAATTAACTTCGTTTCGCTTTAGGACAAGATAACCTCGATGTCGGAAGTCCCTCCGTGGACAGGACACCAACGTCGGAATTACGATGGGACGGGGGGGACGTCGGGACGACACTCGACTTAATTCCGTCTGAGTTATGTGTGTTTTGTCTCCCTTTCACCCACTCTCTCCCTTTTTCACTCCTTCTCCTCGTGCTTTCGTTGTGCCTGATGCACTCGATCTCGACTTTCGGGGATTATAACAGAAAAAGAAGAGAGAAAGAGGAGTGGAAGAGTGTGATTAGAGGGTGAAAGGACTGAGAGAAATAGAGGAGGAGGCAATTTCCTCACACATGTCCTTCGTCCTGCGATTGTACCGAACGAATATACACACACAGTGCACAGGCCGACTTATGCCTTCCCTCTGTCTCCCTCTCATTCCATTTCTCTTGCCTCCACCTCTCTCTCATTCCATCTCTCTTGCCCCCGTCTCCCCCACACAAAAACTGTTTATTTACTTGCGCTGAACCTCGATAATTCCATGAGCATTAACCTCGCCTCACCCGCGACCCTCTCGGCCTTGCACCCGGTCCTGTGGAAATCGCCGCCCATAAATTCAATTAGGATTTCGTGTTTGACATGTGGAGCTGCCACTTGTTCCGGTATCGTGTTGCACTTCGGTCCCTTCCTTCGTTCTTCTCCCCACTCCTCAATCGTGTCCGGCAGGACCCCTCATTAAACGGAACCGAAACGCGAAGAGGAAAGAGAAAAACACAACAACGAGAGAGCGAGACAAATTGTAAACCGGTGTTTACAACGCGGCAACGAGGAAACGGAGCTGATCGCGAGGGGAAAAAATAGGTCCTGGATTCGCTTCCATTTGGAGCACAGAAGAAGGACCTCAGTCATCTTCAATCACGCTCTATGACTATCGAAGGCTCCTTCGCAGTGGCCACGAGTTGAGTCAGGAACTCGCGAGACCTCTGGTTGATGCCCGCGCCGAGGGCACCAGCCGTCCCTGCGATGCAACGAGTGTAATTCAACTCCAGTGACCTATGAATGCATGACGACTTAATGGACGTCAGCGGCTTCAACTTCACGTCAGGGGTTGCTTCTGGCGCGAAGTCCTCGCTCTCCTCCCTGCCTCCTTCTTACCGCTTTCGCTCCCTCGTTCTCTCGTCCTCGCAGAAGCCGATCTGCTAATAATCTTGTTTGTTAATTCGAGACAATCTGCCGAGAGCTCGCCGAATCCGTCCGTGTGCCGAGATCCTCGGTAAACGGATACCCCGGGTTTTGCTTATCGCCGGCCGAACTGCTCGATCCTTCGATCCTGGCAGATGCCTCGCTGCGGATACGCCTCGTGCCAAGGACTCTCGCCGCGCCCGTGAGGAAATCGAGCACATGTCGTCGAGGGTTCGCAACTTCCGACTGTTGTTGGTGGTGGTCGTGGTCGTCGAAGCCTGAGCGGAGGAGGATGCGAACGTCAGACGGTCGAGTGACGTGTTTGGAACGTCTTCTCTTTCTCTTTCTCTTCCTCTTTTGCTACCACTTCATTCCTTGTTCTTATCGCGGATCTGCGAGATTTGACATGATTTGGCTGCGGCAGCTGCAAGTCCTCCTCCTCCTTCTGCGTCAGGACCTCGTTTGCGTTGAAGCTCGACGTGCTCGACACACGTCGCTCTCGCGGAGGGAGCGGCCACAGGAGTTGGAGGAGGAAGAAGAGGAGTCGGGCAGGGGTTGCTCCATGGAAATGCGAGACGATTGTGGATTCGGATTCGATGCAAATGCCAGACAATCACGTCGGATCTCAAGAGGTGTCGACGGCTGGTTTCTTTCTTTCTTTCTTTCGTTCTTTCTCTCATTGTTTCTCTCACTCCGCGAGCGTCTGCGTTCGTCTGTTCGTCTATTCGTCGGCGACAGGTGGCGGAAACCATCTGGAACCCGTTGCCGAACCCGGCCACGCGCTCGTGCCAAGGTGCGAACTGATTGAATCGCTAAGGAGTGCAACCAGATGGAGGAGGGTGGAAGACGTCGTATGGAATTCCTCTTCCATTAATCCATGGCACACTTCGCAGACGTCTTTTCTATTTCTTATCCACCTTTCGTCCATCTTTCTTTCATCTTTGTTCCATCTCTCTTATATCTTTCTTCTACCTTTCGTTCATCTTTCTTCCATCTTTCGTCCACTTTTCGCCCACCTCGCCTTCAGTGATCTCAACGACCTCGTTTTACAACTCCTTGGAAGCTCTTTCCGATGTCCTTAATCCCTATCAGCTACATCCAGTCCATACATCGATGTAGTTTATTCCCTTTGATTCTGTGTCCTTATTTCACTGTCTTCATATCTTCCTCTCTCTCTCATATCCTCCTCTCTCTCATATCCTCCTCTCTCTCTCTCTCCCTCTCTCTCATATCTTCCCTCTCTCTTTTTCTATGTATTTCCCTCGTGTGCAGCAAACGATCCGTCGTCTTGAGGAAGAAATCCAACTCCAACCCCGAGTGTTCCAGAGCCATGTGTGTGGCTTCCGCCGTCATGATTAACGTCGAACACGTCGCTCATCGACGCTTATATTCGTCCTCTTCAGCACCTCATCCTCTCTTTCCCTTCTCACATATTCTTATTTCCCCCTCCCTCAGCGCACTCCATCGAGATTCGCTTGTAAACGACGATTAATGTTGAAGTTAACCTCAATCATCATCGCCAAACAGGACTCGAGTATAGAGGGGACTTCAGAGTAGGGGAGGTGAGGTGAGAGAAAGAGAGGAAAGGACGCGTTGCCAACCACTTTGCGTTGCGCCACGGTTACATCTTACGTTGCGGGACGCAGGCGTGCATCCTAAAGACAGACTCAAAAAGTGAGTGAAAGAGGGAGAGAGAAAGAAAAAGAAAAGACTTGAAGCTCCTGGATCTTTGGCTCCTTATGTTCGTTACTGAAACGTGGCAGGCGTTGTCAAAGGAACAACAACAACAACAACATCATCATCATCAACAACATAATCTACAACAACAGCATCATCAACAACAACAACAACAACACAATCAACAATATCCTGATGCAGTCTTAAGTGGAGTTGTTTTTGTTTTGTCTTTCTTTTTTGTTGCTGTCGCTCGCGTTCTCGAGTGGCGCATGTTGGATTAGATGTCGAAGTTGTTGTTGTTCTTATCGATGTTGTTGTCAAAGTGGTTGTTGTTGTTGATATGGTTGTTTTCGATGTTGTTGTTCTCGTCGATGTTTTTCTTCTTGTGTTGTTCCTGATGCTCCTCCTTCTGTTGTCGCTCTCGCATTCGACGCAAGTGGAGATTTTTGCACATGCCGGATATGCGTGCTCCTGTGTCTACACACGAACGCGAGCACAAACACACAAACACACACACACATACACATACGAGCACTCCCTCACACACGGTTGAGCAATCAGCACCATCCGCACTCGACGCATGCTTCTCGGATTCCAACTGATCCTCGCTGATATCGGCGGCGTCTCGTTCCATCCTCCGTCCCCTTCCCACCCGACTCTCGACCATCTTCCGGGGTTTTGTTTTAAGACGTTGTTTTCTCTCCGCTGTTGTCTCACTATTGTTGTTGTTGTTGCTGCTGCTGGCTGCTGCTTCCGATGCTGTTGATGATGCGGATGCGGACGCTCGTGCCGTCCTCGTATGTGGGACATCGGCCGGACGTGACGTCACGTGACGCGAGCTCACGTCGAACCAGGTGCCGTCGTCGTAGCAGCAACCTCGAGATGTTTGCGACCTCATTGCATCATCATCCTGCATCCTAATTAGTGAGATGAGTGGATAAAACGATGCTTAACTCGAGACAGGGCCAGGAGACAGACTCCTTTGCCAGTGAGTCGTCCTGAGTCGATTTGAAACCCCAACACTTCTCCCTCTCTCTCGACGCCTGCCGAAATCATTCCGCCAAAATTGATCCCAGGTAATTTGTTCCTCATCGGAAGGCTGTGAATGCGAAATCGAAATCGATTAGCCAGGAATCAATGTCGATGATCTTCGGCTCCCAGCCCAGCCACGTTCTGCATGTCCTGCCACCGGAGATGGACCGATCGGTCGATTAGATCGATTCGCTTTGGATCCGGCTGCGTGAAGGCAGCTGATGATTTGCCAAATGATCCTTCAATTGGCCCGTTCGATCGCAACCTGAGGACGAGGGCCGGCTAATTGCCATGATTTGTCACCAGCTCGACAGTTGGTGCGGCGAATTTGAATGGACATTACCATAACCTCAGGATGATAGGCCTAAACCTCACCCCATCTCATCCCATTGATGGGCCGCAGGCTCCTTTGTCCCCCTGGAAACCGGACTCGATTTTGCGAATCCCAACGAGATCCCTGCACAAAGGACTTCCTCGGGGCAGCGTCGAACGAGCGATGGATGGAGGGATGGAGGTAGGTACAAAGAGAGATAGACAGGGACAGAGAGAAGAAGACCGGGGTCGGGAGTGAGGTCGACCGGGGCAGATGTTTGTCGGCGGCGACGCACGCGCCGGTGTCTCGTGATGTTGGTGGTGGAATTCCTTCGGTCGAGTTATTTTCGTTGTGCCGAGGATTCCCCAAAGGATCGTAAATTCCCGTTTATGACTTTGAAAATATTTCGAAGGCCATAAAAATTTGTTGAAAATTCTGGGCCAGACAGACGGAGACAACTGGAGCACAGAAGATGGAAGGAGGGTTCTTCACTTGACTCCTCGTCTTGTCGTCGACTGGAGCTCGCTTCAGTCGTGGTTTCCATGGGGATCCCGCATCTCGCATCGTAATCAACCAGATCCGGACCCGCCGCTGGGCCATTCAGAGGGCGGCCATTAACTGTAAACACCAATTAATGGGGAGCACAAAGCACTCGGCTCCAGCCTCGTCCTGGCCTCGGTCTCGACCCGGCGTCTCAGTTGGTCGCCTTCTGGCTTGAAAATGCGATGTGGTGATAGTGGAAATCAAGCAGATGTCAGTCGGTTGGAATGAGATAGAGCAGGGGGAGCCCCACATTAGACGGCAATCAGAAGTCATTATGTCGTGATAGCAGGATAATGGAGCGCTGAGACGACCTCCAGTCCACCCTCCCCCCGCCCCCCAGTCGACGAGCCGCCCCGCCAAGTCGGAGGATAATTTGCCTCGATTCATGCTCCGTCATGGCGGATGAGAATCCGCCCGACTCCCGCGAGTCGAGGCTGAATCAGAGAATCAGGCGAACGACTTTGAGACTCTCTGTCCTCGAATCGACTGCAACAACTGGGTTGGATGAGTGGTAGCGGGTGTGAGACGTGGGTTGTGGGTCTCTCGCCAAGGACGAGGGCGCATAAAATCGAGGATTACGCCGAGCTGCACGTTCGTCCTGGGATCAGACGGATCTCAGACGGGTCCAGATCTCAGTTCGAACGGAGCATGACGGGCAGGAATTGAGCGCGAAGCCATCGAACGCTCGACCCTCGCCCTCAACAGAGCAAGTTGTTTCACCAGAATCGAGAATCGTCTTCGGCCAGAAGGCTGATCCGTCGAATTGTCGCCGCGACACGTGCTGCTTCCGTTTCTAATCCCCGGAGTGGCCGGAGTCGAGATTTCGACGAGGTCCCGACTGCATCCACCGTTGGGACGCACTCAAGCGGCGGCGTAGGACGAGTCGAGCGGAAGATTCCGGAAATAACCCCGGGAGTCAAGGTGTTCCACGGTCGACCGTTGGTCCTGGGGTTCGGCTCGCTGCAAAGGAACCCGAACATGACGACACAATGTGTGACTCGGCGGAAGAGGAGAGGGGGGCAGGAGGCGTTGCTGTGGAATGTAAACAGAGGCTCGAACACGATCCCTGGTGTTCACAAAGGACCAAAGATCATGGTGGAGAGAGGACCAAAGATCATGATGGAGAGAGGACGAAAGATCAAGGTGGAGTGAGGAGCAAAGAACGTCGCCGAGGACTCTGGAATTTCGTCCTGATCGTTTAGAGCGGGTCTGAGTTCAGCGACGATGGAGATGGGGATGCGAACTGTGGAATTTTAGACACTCGCCTTCCTGCTCTTAATGATCCCGTGCGATCTGCGTTGATCCCGCAGTCCCCGATGATCTTGTGATCTCGAATAATGTCGTGCTCCCCGATCATCCGGTGATCCCCCATTATCTCGCGATCTCCAATGATCTATTGCGATCCTCTGATCTCTGAGGGTTCGTGCTCCTGCAGTCTCGCACTCCCCTGAGACTCCCAGTGGAGCTGTCTCGCACTCCCCTGAGACTCCCAGTGGAGCTGTTCCGAGTGATTTCACATTAATTCCCCATCTCGCCGCGGCAGCGACAGCCTACACGTGTCGGTGATAACTCATGGATCCCCATCGAATTCCGATGTCGAATCGAGGAGGATCCAGTGATCGATGGAAAACATATTCGCGGGTCCCCGAGGAGAAGACGGCGATGGCGACGACGATCATCGATCACTTGAAGTGGGTTGATTGTGCTCCTGATCCTCCCTGATCACCACGAACCTCGACGGCGGGGAACTCATTAACCGCGCTCGCGGTAATATCTCATTCGCACCGCGATAATTCGGGCTATGAGTGCCCGTTGGGATGATTTACGACCGGGCGCCACGAAGCCACCCTAACCAGACGGCCTCTTAGCACGTTGCCCGAGATGTCAACACTTTAATGACTCGGCGCAAACCGGCCGAGCGACCAGAGTAAGAATTAAAAAACCCTAGCCTAGGAGTACCATAAAAAAGTTGTTGAAAACCGATGGAATTCGGAGACGGAAAAAATGAATCCACCCCACCCGCGAAGCCATTATTAAATGGTTCCGGCGCGCATGCTCCCTAATTTTAATGATCCACTTGGTATTTATGTAAATGCATATGAATTGTTTCCGTCGTTTCCCCCCGCCTCTCGTCCTCGGTCTCGGCTCGAGGGTCCTGAGCCACTTGAGGACGAGAGGTCGGGCTCGATCTTTGAACTCCGCGCCCCCGCTAATGCGCGATCGGGCTCGAGTAGCAGCCAAGGATCCCTCAGGCGGCGCTCAAGGTGGAGGAAGTTTTAATTTTAAAGAGAACGAAGAGAGAGAGAGGGGGGAGAATTTTATCTCGGGGCTATTTGTGGATGAATTGAGGGGGATGGGGTTTGTTTTGTTTTCAATTTCGGGACACGTGTTTCTCCTGCCCCAACCGATCGAGGATTGAGGCGAGCAGTCGATCGAGAGGCGTCTGATTCGTTTCCAGGCTTCGACTCATTTCGATTTCCTCGGCTACGACTTCGATCGAATTTCTTGAGCTCTTGAGGCTTCCGTGCAAACAGTTGGCAACCCTATCACGGTCACCCCCACCACACTGCGGCTCAGGTCGACCTCTGCCGACAGACCGCAAGCCTGTGGTTGTGGCGTGAAAGGTCACCCGAGGTGAAGAGAAGGAGAGCTGATTGCGAGAAGAAGTGTTGCCCACAGCTTGGCTTGAGTATTTATGAGCTTCTCCACCTCCATCCATCTCCACACACACTCACATCAACACCCAGCCACACACATGAACACCTAGCCACACACATAAACATCCAACCACACACATAAACATCCAGGCACCTACACAAACACAAACAAGAAAACACACACTTGCAGACAATCGTCCGCACAGACATGCAAATATTGAAAAGGTGAATGCGGCCATGGCTTCGTCCTGACAGACGGCCATCAATCGTCGTGACAGCCGCCTCCGTCAGTCACTGGGTTGCATCAGTCGTCGTCGTCGTCGTCGTCGTCTGGCCCAGGGGGTGGCAGTGGGCGTGAGTGTGGGTAGCGGGGCGTGGCGGGGTTCGCAGGAGGAACTGCGAGGGGTCGTCGGGGACTCGACATGGTTTTGAAATTTAAGTTGATCGTCTTGTGTTGCTTCTGTTGCTACTGGTGGTGGTGGTGTTGTTGTTAGTGTTAGTAGTGTTGTTGTTGTTGGTTTGTTGTTAGTGTTGGTGGTGTTATTGTTGTTTCTTGTGATAGTGTTGTTCTTCCTGGAGCACGTTGCCAAGAAGTTGTCGGCCCAACGGGTTTCCCGCTCGATTCTGGAGACTCTGGAGGTCGGCGGTCGGTGGGTTCGGTCTACGAATACCACTTTGGTGTAATGCCAACATGTAATCCCATCGTAATCTTGTGGCGACAACCACACCAACACCCCCACCGACCGACCGAAGAAAAGAGCGAGAGAGAACGACAACAACTCGACACTGTGGCTGCAGTGGAAAAATTACATGTGGTAAAAGCAACAACAATAACAACACAATATCATATCGTGAAGTCGTCTTTAGAAATTATGTTGTTTCCTCCTTCTCCCCCTCTGACTCCCCTTCACCCTGCCATTGTTGTTGTTGTTGCTTTTGTAGAGGGCATAAATTTGTCTCCAGCTGGCGAGGGTTGCTTTTATTGCAATGATTGTACGATTACCGTCGGGCCAGGGGGGATTGGGGTGGCTGAGGGTTCGGGGGGTTGGGGGGTCGACTAAAGCTTCGTAATTGAAAATTACATAAAACAAGTCAGGGTGAGTTCCGGATAAAGAGACCAAGGGGCCCGGAGTCTCTCTCTCTAATCTGATGCGAGGTCACATTCAGGCATTCCTTGCTTCTTGTGGAGCTGCCCCAGAGGATCCCCCACCAGGCCATCAGGTCGCAATCAAAGCCTGTTCCTAAGTGAATTGTCCAGGCCTCCACAACCTCTCGATCTCGAGACTTTAAGTCCACTCTCATCGATTCTCATTGATGTTTTATTCGAGAGATTTCTTAATTTCGGCAGCTCTGTGGGTAGAGGAGGAGGTGCCGTCACTTAAAAGCCTGTCACAACTAATCCGGCCAACTATTTAAAATGCAAAGTCGAGAGAAGCCTCTGCCTTCGTCTCCGATCGCTCTCGGCCTCGTCGTCGTTCTCGCCCTCCGTTGGGCAAACATTAACCTGAAGGAGCCTTGAGTCGAGTGCGTTTGACTTCGAGATGACGTCTTCCGAGTGGGTGGGTGAGTGGGCGTGTTGGGGGCGTGGTCGTGAGGTCGGGGCTCAAACTTAGTCGTTTTGTTCCGCAAATTTATGTGCTCCGACCGCACATTACGTCGTCAAGGTGGGCACTTGACGCCCCTCTCCGCCCCCTTCGCACGCCCTGCTCACTCGGGAGCTGCCAAGGAATTTTAAGTGTTTCCTGGCTGCTCCTCTGACGGCCGCCACTGTGGGAGCCCCACCGGCAGCGTCGTCGTTGGCAACACCTGCCAACAGGAGGCGCACGCCCACCCCAACGCCCACTTCCACGCCCACCTCGAGCTCGCACGAGGCAATTCAACCTTTTAATGGCTCTTTCACCTGCGCGTTGCCAACTATTTCAATTCGAATGCAAATGTTAATATTTCGAATTGAATAATTTATACGGATTAAGGTTGGGGGCGCCCCAGCCTCAGACCCCATCCCCCCGCCCAAGGGGCTCCCACCGACGGTGACGGCTGCCAGAGCTCGTCGTCAGAGAGCGAGAGAGGGAGAGAGAGAGAGAGAACATTTAATTCCTCGGCATAACTTTGGCTTTGGTTTCGTCTTCGCCTCATGACTTCCTCCAACTCCTGCCTTCCTCCCGCCCTCACCTCACGACAGCTGCATGACAGTGTGACGTGGCCCGGTGGGCGGTGGGCCTCCGGGGTCCGGGGCTCGCGGGAGGGGGCGACAACCCTTTGCTTGGAATTTGTAACTCCTGATTCCCAGGATACAGTTTCATGGTTTCGTGTTCTCTCCTTTCGAATTTAGCATATGAATGGAATTTTTAACTGAATTAAAACCACAAATTCCAAGCCCTCGACTTTATTTACTTTTGCTGAAGCTCATCTGCCCTCCGACCCAGAGTGTGTGGTCGGAAGGGGGGGGGGGGGGGTTTTGACAAGCCTCAGGGCTGAGGATGAACTTTGGCAAGGAGTTTTGGCGAGTGAAGGGGGGGAGGAAGAGTTGATCCTAGCTAAATTTGTGCCTCAGCCTCTAGTGGAAGCCAGTGATGGAAACTTTTCCATATGATCCCCTAACAAACCTCGGTGATCCCAGATGCAACGAGATCCACACACACATTAATTCTTCATCCGTTCTCTCTCCTGCCATCGCCGAATCACTCCAGGCTACGATTAAAATAACGGCGGTGACTCAATCGACCAGGTGTCCGAGGTGATTTTAATCGTGGTCGGGTTGGTTGGGTTGTGTCGGGTTCGGCGGACAGGTTTTCCCAACAACAACAACGACAATTATGTGCCGGGTTTCCTTTACCCTCTCTCCTTCTCCCTCTAAATGGTTGCTTTGTTATTCGAAATTTCCCACAGCTCCTTCCGGTTCCCGGGTGTCCTGGACAGAGAGAGGGTCCTTTGACTTTGGTGGCCGCGGTACGCCTCATTAGCCCTGTCTCTCTCCCTCCCTCCTTCTCCCTCTAGAGCTAGAGGTGTCCTTTGGTTGCTGCCGGAGTCCTGCGAGTCCCGTGAGTCGCGGTCGTCGTCGATTGTTCAGTCGAATGTTGAACAAGGATTCCTTTCAGTTCGAGTCCTGCCACCACAACCCTTAACTTCTGGAAAGATTACGCTTTGTTGTAATTGCTGTTAATGTTGTTGGAATTTCTGATGTTTTTCGAATTTCTATTGTTGTTGGAATTTCGGCTATTATTGTTGAAATATCTATTGTTGTTGGAATTTCTGGACATGCCTCTGGACTCGGGGCGCATTTTAATTTATTAGCTTTGTGTGGTGTAATTTTTTACATCCCCTTAATGAGGGTTAATTCCTCGCACGGACAGATAGATGGAGGGAGGGACAGACAGACGGGTGGACAGCCAGGAAGTCCTCCGCAACCCGACCGCAAAGAAGTCAACGGTGCGTGGAAATCACGAAAATGAAGCCATCAGACGTCCTCAGAGCTGATCGTTTGGATTTCATTTTGAAAATTAATCGGTGCCAACTCTTCTCCCACTCCTGCTCTCTCGCTTCCTAACGTTCCCAGTCGCTCCTTCTCACTCCCTCTCACTAGCTCTCGCTCCCACCGCTTGTTCTGATCGTCTGCGGTCGTCACTCGGCCTTGTCTCGCTGACCATCCGGGCAGGTAGACGGGAATCTGATTGGAGGGAATGCTGCATTATTGTTGCTTTGCCTGCGGCTAAAACTGGTTTCCCGCTCTGACCTTACGCGGCGGACACAGCGGCCCGACTCCGCAATCTGGACCCGGACTTCGATCTTCGGAGCGTGACTTATCGGCTGGAGAGAGAGAGAGTGAGACCAGGATCACGCCCACGATGGCGATTGGCTGCTGCGATCCGATGGAATGTGGTGAAGGGAGAGAGTAACCGAGGGCCTCGACTCGGGCCACAGGAGTCGAAGGGGGTCCCAAAGTCGCATAAGGCTAGAATAGAAGACAAAATTACCTGATTCGATCCATTCTTGAATCGATGAGGTTTCTTCTCATTTAAGAGGAATCATCATCGAATCCCAATGTGGGGATTCACCATAAAATTCTTCATCGTCGTCTCCTTTGACTCTCGGCCTTCAACCTCTCTCCCTCACCCAATGAATAGATCATTCCGAGTGGGATCCAATCGTCATCTTCTTCATTTATTTCTTCAGTTGATGAAAATTCATCGACTTCAACTTTGGTCTCTCTCTCTCTCGTTGCTCTGTCATACCTTTGGGACAACGTTTTCTCTCTCTTATACGCTCTCTGCACTCTTCTACTACCATCGCTCTCACTCTCATACCTGTTGTCTCTCACTCTCATACTTGTCTCTTCTCACTCTCATACTTGTCTCTTCTCACTCTCATACTTTTCTCTCTCTTCCGCTCGAACACATTTTGTCCGAACATGTTTGATGTCTTCGTGTTCGACGTCGTTCTTTTGCGAGGCGAACGAACGAACGAACATGTTGCCGACCGATTTCAGCCGACCGACAGCAGAAGAGACGACAACAACAACAACAACGGAGCACACCTTGGCTGAGTCACAACCGCTGTCGCTGCTGCTGCTTCTGCTGCTGGATCTGGATCCGATGGCTCCGAATGAACTCGAGTCGAGTCGAGTTGGGTTCGGTAGAAGTTGTCCAAAGACGTCGGTTGGATGAGGGGGAAGGGGGGAGCCGAAGACGACGACGACAAAACTCATTGTTATGCGGCCGAGGTACGACGCGCTTCTTCTTCTTCTTCTTGTTCCTCAGCGCCGTCGACGGGTTCTTCCTCTGCTGCGACTGCGGCTGCTGCTGCTGCCTCTGGCTCTGCTGCTGTTGTCGCTGGTGCTGTTGTGGTTGGTGGATAATTGTTGTTGTTGTTGTTGCTTTGTGGTTTTGGTATCTTCCTCTTTTTCATCTTTCACTTCTTCACCTTCGTCCTCAACTCTCTTTCGTCTTCCTTTTCGAAGACTCTTCTTCCCCTCTGGACACTCTCGACACTCGATCGCTGGGCGCGTGTAGAAAATAACAAAACGCATTCCAGGCGTAGAAGCAGCAGCAGCTGCTGCTGGCGCTGTCTCTGTCGCTGCTTCTCGATGCAGCGGAAGCAGCACCGAACAGGAACATTAACAACAACAACACACCAAAAACAGCAACAAAAGCAGAACAAGGAGGATTCGCAAGTGGTCAGGAAATTCGAGAGGCTCCCGGAAGGGTCGCTGGAAGGAAGGGCCGAGGACAACGAGAGGGGGAGCGAGGGATTCGGAAAGGACTCGAGTGACCCAATGGACGATCGCCAGGACGCGGCATCCATGGGTTTTGGGCGAATTCATGCATCTCTGAGGTTGTTTTGTATCTCGACGCACCTCGCGTGGTCAACATGAAGAGAGAGAGAGAGAGAGGGAGACGGGGGGAACCGCCGTCGAATCGTTTGGCACGAGCAGCGAGAGACGCACATGGCGCTGATGTTGTTGTTTTTTTTCGGTTGTTTTTTTGTTGTTATTTTTTTGTTATATTGGTTGTTTTTTTGTTGTTGTTGTTGTTTTGTTATTCTTATTGTAGTTCATGCGAAAGTATCTTGTATCGGGTAGTTTGTTTTGTAGCTGCTTGTGTTTGTTTGTGTGTGGTTGTTGTCGCTTTTTTTTTCGATTCTGCGGTTCCTCGTGCTCGACATTTGTTGTTGTTGATTTTTGTTGCGGTTGTTGTTGATTTTTGTTGTTGTCGATTATTGTTGATTTTTGTTGTCGATTGTTGTTGTTGATTTTTTTGCTGTTGTTCTCGATTATTTGCACTGTTTGTTATTTGGTGGAACATCTGTTTTCGCTTGATGCACCATTGGGCCCCCAGTTGGGGGAAAACAATGAGAACAACAACAACAACAACTTCAACATCCCCAAAGGTCTTTCACGATCCATGATCCTCTACCACCTTATAGAGGTGACTGAAGAATCTAATTAAACTCCTCGACCTCCCCTTGATCACATCGCGATATCTTTGTGCATTTGCATCGCAGAGATTAACCAGCTAGTGAGCAGACGGTGGATGAGCAACAATAACAGTTGAACTCCTTAAGCTCAGTCTCACACGACGCTCAGCTCTTCACGTCTCTCTCCTCAGCTCCTTATGCCACATCTTTTATGCCCAACATCTCCCTTTTCCACCCTCAAAGGGTCAAAGCGTGAAAGGTGAGAAGGAGACAAGGGAACGATTCTCGACGAATGTATCTAGGTTGCTGTGCGTAGTCAATCAGGCATTCTCGAGATACTTCTCTCTCCTCTCACCATCCACACCTCCCCACCTGCCACGCCCCCTCTCGACCACCGTTGGCCATTGCCTGCTAATCAAGTTGGGTTCACAAAACTCGAGTCCATCGTTTGATGATGGATGCAACTGCATTGACAGTTGTTGTTATTGTTGTTGTTGTTGTCACTAACCCCTTCCTTACCATGGCCCGAAGCGCCCTCCACGAACCGCTTTCGGTTTCGTTGGGCCTCACGTTCGTTCGTCGCTTGTTCGAGTCCGCTTCGAACATGTTCGTTGTTTACCTTCGGTCGGTGGGGCGTCGCGAGGGGGGGAGTGGGGCGTCGGGCGGCGAGAGTCGGAGGGGCGGAGGGACAGAGGGGGGTCCGAATGCCGACCGACATCGGTCTGTCGGCCAAGTTGCGAATCTATAAAAGTATCTGCTCGCTTAAAAAACGAGCTCAGTAGCGAACGGTACTTTGCAAAAGCGTGTTTGCCAACAGATGCGAGAGACGAGACTCGGGCGCAAAAAACGCACACCGACACACACACACACAGTGTTGAACCGCAATTTCGCACTCGCGCTCACACACATGCACACACACATGCACACGCGAAGGAGCGATCAGTGGATGGGGTGACTAAATTACAATAACAACAACAACAGGAGCAACATAAAAAATTCGATAAAAAATTAAACTAAACCAGAAAAAAAAATATTAAACAATATCATCACAAACAAAATCATCAGAAAAAATATCTCAAACAAAATCATCAGAAAAAAATCACAAAAAACGTTAACAAAATCATTGACAAAAAAATCACAAAAAATTTTAAAATAAAATCATAAAAAAAATCAACAAAAAAATTAAATAAAAAAATCACAAAAAAGTATACAAAAAATTGAATCAAATTTTAATCCAAATTAAAATATTGTGAAAAAATCGAACGATGGGAAAGAGAGGGAACTAAAGAGTGAGAGGGAAGAGGAAGCGCTCGGCGTTGGCCCTCGAGCGATCCCGAGCATCTGTCGTCGGCATCTGGCGGAACGCGTGATAACTACTAGGTATTACCAAAACAATAACAATAACAACAACAGAAAAGAATAATAAAAAATAAATATAATAACAAAAATAAAAAATAACAAATGACACCAAAAATAAAAAACAATAAGAACAAAAAATAATAAACACAGTAAAAACAAAAAATTAATTAACAAGCAACAACAATATTTATAACACGATATTTTGGCAGATACTTTTCAAACAACAACAAAAAAAGTCGCCTTCTGCTGCACCGACGGCGTCCACATTCGCTCGGCTGGTTGACAACAAACGAAAATCAACAAAAAAACACGAAAAACACACACACGCACACACCTTTCACTCGCTCACCAATAATCACAGATACTCACGCATCTCATGGATGCGAAAGTGTGACAATTAAAATCGCAAGTGATTGTGTTATTTTTTTTCTTAGCGCGAAATTTTCGCTGTCAAAGTCAGAGGTGGCAGAGAAAGAAAAACAACAACAACATCAACAGCCTCCAGCATTGGACGTGGTCTGAAAAAGAAGAAAAACAACAACAATAAAGAGGCACCAACGGCAACTGTTACAATAACAACAACAACACAAACGAAGGCGGCAAATGTTTGGTAAGTGCGAAACTCGTTTCGATTTCCACGCATTTTTCTCAACCAACACCTCCTTCTCCTCCTCCCCCACCCCCCCATTCACCCCCCTTGTCTCCAGCACTCTGGCTCGAGCGAGTGACCCGTGGCTATGGAACGCGTACATCTCCGTATCTGCAAGATATTTCCATCCGATTCGACTCAATTTCACAATGAATTTCCGATGGTCGGACGGACGGACAGAACGCGATGTCTTTTCGCAGATACTTAGATACGTTTCTTGCGCGGCGCCGATTGGAGTCATACATGCATGTGTATGTGTGAGATACTTTCATGTTTTCATTACTCATTTATTTACGAATCATGCCTCGAACCTCGCCCTCCCACCCTGCTGCTTCTTCATCTTCCACCACTTAATTTTCTCCTTCATCTTCTTCTTGTTTTCCTTATTGTTGTTTCTTGTTGTTTTTGTTGTTGTTTTTGTTTTTCCTATTGTGTTTCTTGTTGTTTTTGTTTTTGTTGTTGTATCCATCGTGGTCCATGGTCCATGATCCCTTATTGTTGTTGTTGTTGTTCACGCTCACTCGCTCTTGTTCTCTTAATTTTCTTCTTCATGGCACCGTTTTTGTTATTGTTTTTGTTGTTGTTTCACATTTCGTATCTTTTTATGAATGAATGTACCCTCCGTCTCTTCCTCTGCTTCTCCTTCTCCTCCTCCTCCTTGTTCTTCTTCTTTTTTCATTCCTCTCCGCCTCAACGTGTCTCGACGTGTCTGACTCGACTCGATTCGCTTCGATTCGAATCGACTTTGGATCCATGCTGTTTGTTGTTGTCTTTGTTCTTCTTCTCATTCGCATTCTCCTTCTTCTTATTTTTGTTGAGGGAATTTCATTGTTGTTGTGGTGTTTGTTGTTGTTGTTGCGGTGTTTGTTGTTGTTGTTGCTGTTTCTGGTGTCTTTGTCTGGTGCTTCGACGCCTCATCTTCGTCGTCTTCTCGGGTATCCGCTAGTCTCCTCTTCATTCGACTCGACCCGACCTCATTCTTCAATGGGTCCTGGACAGATTTTTCCGGGGTGGGTTCGAAATCTTCCTGCCTCCATCTCCGCCAAAGCTCAAGATCACACCAAAGACCTCCATCGTCTCTAAAAAAAAGGCTCCCGAAGACTCTTCGCAAGGGATTCGAGGTTCTCTAAGACTTTTTCCAAGCGATGCGAGAGAGAGAGAGAGAGAGTGAGAAGAAAAGATGTTTCCACTACTCGAACGGTGTCATGTGGGTGGAATGAAGGGTGCTGCTGGTTTCTCAGGACTCCCTTTGGACGTGGTCTGAAACTCCCTCTGTCTGGACTCCCTCTGTCTGGACTCCCTCTGTCTGGACTCCCTCTGTCAGCGATGCCTTTGTCTCCTTCGTGCCAGTCTCCGTGAAAACTTCTGCTAAACCGAATTCATTGTCTGAAAATCCACGAGCTTTCCTTTGCTTTCGGAAAGATTGATGGGAGAACAAGAAAAAAGAATATTGAGAATAAGAAAAAACAATTCCTACTATAACAAAAATAATGACAACAACTAAAACAACTACAACAACAATGACAACAACAACGACAATAACAACAATCGTCCAAACACGAAACAAAAGCATTTTGACCCAAGAGCGAAATCAGACAGCGAGATCAAAACAGGTAAAGGACAAGAAAGGATTGAGCGAGAGAAGAGAAAGAAAGACGGAGAAAAAGAATGAAAAGGGAAAGTGACGGAAAACCTTGAAGATCCCCTTGGCCGGAAGTTCGGAATTCTTGCGCCCTTGGAATTCGCCGTCGATGACGCGCGGCATCGCCACCGATCGTGAGCCAAGCGAAAGCCGGCTGAAATCGATGACGATGGGTGACGCCGGTTGAAGGGCGGCGATGGAGGGGATCCGAGGGGAGCGTTTGCGACCTGGTCCGGGCTAAAGTTCGCTCTTCACCTGCGCCTGTGATTCATACGCCGGCCGAGGGAATTCCACGATCCGACTTCGACTCCGGAGACATCGACAAATATGTACGAATGTGTGTCTCGGGCGCAATCTTATCTACATCCGATTTGCATGCGGCACATTCCGCCGGGTGAGGGGGAGTGAGAGAGACGGGTGAGGGGTGACGATGTGAGGGAGACGGGTGCGAGGTGGGGCGCCCCCCTCTGAGATATCGTTGGCGGCCACCGTGCGACAGACGCCGACTGTGAGACGATGAGTGTGAGTCCGGCAGCTGCTCGTGAAGAAGTCTGCGATTGCGTCTGCGAGAGTATGTGTGTATGTGTGTAATCATCTGTTATTCGTGTGTGTGTGTATTAGTGTGAGTAACTTTGCGTAAATAAACCCATGAGATATGCACCGCATACCACGAATACCAAAAGACGGAACTCGCTATTCGCCGGATACCTTTCGAAATAACTTAAAAAAACACTAACAACAACAACAACCGCAAGCACTAAACTAAAAAGAACAACAACAACAATTACACCATCATGAGCAACACCTATGACAACAGCAACAATAATTACAAAAACAACAGAAGAAGAATAAAACCAAGCAATGACAGCCACATTCGAATGACTCAAGACGTCGAGAGCAGGTGGGCCGAATGGGCGAGCGGCAAGGGGCGTGGGGGAGGCAGCGAGAGGATGTTGAAGAGAGAGGGAGCGAACGACGAATCCGACGTCATCGATCGCTCAGCCAAGCGAACACAACAATATCAGAATCAACATCGAAACCGAGTTGGATTCAATCGGTTCGATCGCGATAAGCGAGCGATTACACCACGATCCACGATCGAAGGCCGGCGATCGCGTTCAGAGTCAGAGATAGAGAGGGGAAAATTTGGGGTTGTTGTTGATGATGATGTTGTTGTTGTTGTTGTTGTTGTGACGGTCAAGAAGCAGCCCTGGTCGCAGCAACGAGAGGGCGTGGGCGGTCCATTCGTTCATTTGTCCGTCCGTCCGTCCGTTGGTCGGGTACTCGATCGATACCGTTGTGGGTCGCAATCTTGGTTGCTCCACTACCGGCCGCTTGATCTCCCCCCCCTCCCTCCTCGTTCTCTCCTCATCTCCACCCTTTCTTCCACCTCTTCGTCTCCTCACCATCCCCTCTCGCTCCCAGCCTTCGATACGAAAGAATCAATTAAGTTGCTCGCTAATTGCTCGCTTGTGGTAGGTGCGAAAACTGGGCTAAGCGAGTCCCACATCGAAGCCGCCTCTTTCCTCTCTCTCTCTCTCTCCATCTCTCCTTCCCTTCTTCAATCGCTTTCTCTCTTTCTCCCTCTTCTCCACCACTTCTTCTTCTTCATCTTCTCTATCACTCTTTTTCCTTCCACTTCGCTCATTCTCCTTTTTTTCTTCTCGTTCGTTCGCCATTTGATTATTTGTTTATTTTTGAAACGAATGAAATTCGCTCGTTCGTTTGTTCTTTCATTGCTTTTGTTATTGTTGAATCTCCCTGTTCTTTTTTCTCCTCTTTACCCCTCTCTTGGTCCACTGTTCCTTCCCCTCTCCCCATCGGACTTCCATTCGATTGTGGCCATCGGGCTTTGAATGGTGTGAGGATGAGTTCTTCCAAGGGACTTCATATCTTTCTCTTTCATGAACTCCTTTATCTCTCTCTCTCTCCCTCTTTCCAATGGAAAGTTGATATTATAACATGGCCCACAGAGGTCTCCTGGGGTAAGACAACGATTGCATCAAATAAATCCGATTAAATTAATTAATATTTGTCGAAATACAATTCATCAAATTATTATTCATCGAATTATAATTCATCAAATTATTATCGATCAAATGGTTATCGATAAATTATTATCGATCAAATGGCAATCGATAAAATGATTATCGATAAAATGATTATCGATGAAATGGCAATCGATAAAATGATTATTGATCAAATGGCAATCGATAAAATGATTATTGATCAAATGATTGTTATTAAATTGCATTCGAAATGAAGAAAGTATTGCATACATTTCCACCCGACCCCCCGGTGGTCTGGCAACGCCGGCGATTGACGAGGTGACGATTGGCAATTTGTGTTGTTGTTGTTGCCGCCGATGATGTCGCAATCATCTTCTGTTATTGTTGTTGTGGTCATCTTCTGTGGTTGTTGTTATTATTTATTTTATTATCAGGTGAACTGTATTTCATCGTTTCGTATCGCATCGACGTGGTGTGGCCAGATCGAAGCATCACTTACGTCAGTTTGTCGTTGGTCGTATCTTGTATCTGTTGGCTCGTATCTTGTATCTGCGGCGTTTAACTATTTTTAGTTAGCAAGACATATGAACGACTAGCAGAAGAAGAAGAAGAAGAGGGGGAAAACGAAGAAGAGTCAAAGAAGAAGAGTCAAAGAAAAAGAGTCAAAGAAGAAGAGTCAAAAAAGAAGAAAAAGAGAAAGAGAAAAAAAAAACAAAAGCAACCCATCCGATAGTTCGTTGGCTCGCATCGGATCGCAACTGATGCGGATACTTAGATACATTCGTTTATGGTTTTTTATTTAGTTGTTGTTGTTGTTGTTATGTCTATCGTTGTTGTAACTGCTATATTTTATTGTTGTTGTTGTTACTGCTGGTGGTGCTGTGCATATTTCACATTTCGAGTTAATTGAGTTAACTGTTCATGTTGTATCTGTATCTTTGGCTTTTGTTTTCACAAAACTATCTAAGTACGATATCTACACACATACACACGTATATATCTCGGTATCTGCTGCGTCTCTCTCTCTCTCTTTCTCCCTCTCTCCTTTCTCCCTCTCTCCTCTCTCCCTTATATCTCTCTCTTTCTTCATCTCTCCCTTCTCTTTCGGCCTCTTTCTTCTTCGCTCCCTCCGGTAGTCGCGGCATTTCACGCTTTGCTAATTTGCTTTCCGCGCTGCAGCGGTCGCGTATCTGAGTATCTCTCTGGTGCTTTGTATCTCGTATCAGACAACGTGTATCGCGATGGGGAGTTAAAGAGCTGGATTCGGCTTCAACCGACAAACGTCGCCCTCACTTGGCTCGTTTCGGCGCCGACATCGTTGCAATTGCTTGGCGAAGGAATTCCAGCAACAGAAACTATTGCATTAGAAGGTGATCGAAGGGGAGGAAGTGATGGAGAAAGAGGTGAAGGTGAAGGAGGAAGAAGTGGAGGAGGTAGGAGAGGAGAAGGTGAATGTAGAAGAGGAGTTGGAGGATGGTGGATGGTCTGGAATCAATGGAAATCAACTAATTTCCCCTCCGTGGCCGGTCGCCCTGTTTGGGCCACGTCTGCAGCCATGACGACGGTCGCCTAATTGTGATTTGAGCCAGCCACCACCGAATTTCGGCGACTTCGTCATCGCTTCGATTCGTTTCGTTTCGCCACTTGGGTGGCGGCGCACAGTGGGCCGAAGTGGCGTCGAGTAGGATCCCATCGAGTTCTTTGATTTATTTTTCTCCTAAAAATCAAGGTTCTTTCCTTGCTCCATCTCCTCCTCTTTCAACTTCTTCTCCACCTCTTTCAATCACTTCTCCTCCTCTTTCAACTCCTTCCCCTCTTTCCACTTCTTCTCAACCTCTTTCAATTACTTCTCCTCCTCTTTCAATTACTTCTCCTCCTCTTTCTACTTCGCCTCCTTTCCTTCCTCCTGTTCGATGTCCCACGGCTTTTTATCATCGATTCTTTCCACCACTTGTCTTGGTCGCTTTGCCCCACGGTGCCGGCGACAGGTTTCACGTGTCGCCCCCTGAACAAGCGACCTGCCCATGAACGGTGTTTTGGGTGTGAGCGTATGTCTCTATATGTGTGTGTGTTTGTGTGTTTGTTTTACGGTTCAATGGTCATTAACATAATTTCGTCCAGTGTTTCGGTTTGAAAAAGCGGAGCAGAGAACGACAACAACAACGAGAATAACAACAGTAATAGGAACAAAAATAATAACAACAATAATAACAGAAATAACAACAATAATAACAGAAATAACAACAATAATAACAGAAATAACAACAATAATAACATGAATAAAAAACAAGAATAAAAGATAATAAAAAAAAACAATAACAACAAAGCGACGATAACTGCAACCGAACAACAATGAAAGGGATGATGACGACGACAACCTCAGGTGGAAAAGGAGGGGGACGGAGAGGTGGACGAAGTGGAGAAGGTGACAATAAAAATGACGCTCGAGTTTCGGCTGGGGAGGACGAGGGTGGATCAGGTGGACAAAGGAAAGAACGAGGGGGAGCGAACGAGAATGAAAGAGAAAGAATTATGGAGGTAGTAGTGAAAGAGGTTTGGTTTGGTTTTGTCGACAATAACAACAATTATAACCAAATTGCAAGCAAAACAAAACAAGAACCTGTACAAAAGTAAAAGAGAACAATGTAAAAAAGGAAAATGTAAAAAGACAAAAATGAAAAAAAGAAAAATGTAAAAAGACAAAAATGTAAAAAGGGTAAAGTAAAAAAGGACAAAGTAAAAAAGAAAAAAGTGTGTGGGTGAGTGAGAAAGAATGAGAAAGAGATAGGGGTCGATTGAGTGGGACAGAGACAGGAAGGACAGAAGGTGAAGCGGAAATTCACATGGAAATAAACCGACAATAGTTACAACTAAAATAGCAAGTGCAACACCAACAACAACAGCAACAACAAAAACAACAATGAAATATACCATTAACTACATAGAATTTGTTAACTGCAATAACAACAAAAGACAACAACAATACTAGAATATGTTTACCACTTTTGTGTGACAGCAAAGAACACCACCAACAACAAAAACAATAACAAATGTGCATTTTATCTGCACTGAAGAGTTTCGTTTGCAAAAACAAAAACAAATTTTTCGTTTGCAAAAACAACAACAACAACCATGCTTCTGTTCATATTTTTGCATTTGAATTCTTATTGTTGTTTTTACTATTACAGTTATTCTTATTGTTGTTGTTGTTGTTTCATTGCAGTTCTTGTGGTTGTTGTTTCATTGCTGTTACATTTGTTGTTGTTTCATTGCTATTTTCCTTCGCTTCTATTGCAAGAATTGTTTTATCTTGCAATTGCTCCCACCCCCCTCTTGGTCTCCCCTCCAGGTTCCCACCAAACTACGACTATGACGATGAGTTTCTCTCTCTCTCTTTGCGTACGACAGAGGGACGTCTGAGTTATCGACCTGAATTACGACGACCTCTGCTTTGGGGGAGCCGACCAGACCTCAACGTTTTCCTCACAACTCCAGGGGCTCCGACGAGTTCTTCACCCGAACGAAAGCCGATCGAAGCCTTCGTTACGACCAAGCTCCACCTTCTATTTCCACCTCCTCCTTCCATCACTTCCTTCTCCTCTTTCTTCCCTTCCTCATCCATATGATCCCAAGATCTTTTGGAGAACTGGAAGAAGCCTTGGTATAATACCTTAACCGCAGCTAAATCCCAACTGATCCTAAATAAGGATCTAAATTGATGGAGTAGAAGAACTTCCAATTGTCATGGATTGTCATGTCATGGAACCTACTTTGTTTTTAAGATAGAACATACTTTGTTTTTAAGATGGAACCATTGTCGTCTTTCGAAACCCTTACCAGTTCTCTCTCTGGCAATGAAAATGTCCTGAAGCCAACTCAGACCGAGTTGTCGGAACTCCCTTCGAGGTCCTCAACTTAGTCACAGAAGTTTTCTTGTTCCCGGTTCCGGTCGAGTCGAGTCGACGTCTTGCGGCCTCCTCGAGGATGATGGCACGAAATCCAGGATTTACTTTTTAATTAAATTTAGCTTCGAGCTGCCGACGTTGTTCCATCATTTTTCATTCGAGCTTCTTCTCACAGACACAGACGGTGGCTTGAGAGACGACGTCTTCCAACCCCCGTCCCCGCCTTACATAAGCGACGTTGTCGAGGGGGAGGGGCAAGAAGAGGGGGAGGCAGTAGACTCCACGTCTCACTTCATGTTTGATTCATATTTTACGTTTTACTTCACATGAATGTGTTGCGGAAAAGACTTTTCCTTGCCTAACGATGGGAAAAGCGAATTCATTACGTATTGCGTGCACTGTGAGAAAACGATCCAACGATTCTCCATTGTTTTGGTTTGTGCCCTCGGTCGGTCGGGTTCGTTTCCCCCTGGTCATTTTCATCACTTGTTGTTTTGTTTCCAAATATTTTCATAATCTTTTATTTTACACATCCCCGGTGAATAGTTTTCTGATTCATTGTGTTTCTTTCATTTTGGTATTTCCTTTCCTTAGCCTTTCTCGCCTCCGGAGGAGTATTTTCCAGAGAAAAGTTTCCGAGAGTTTGGTGAAAAGCGGAGGAAGGTTGTAGGAGTTCAAGAATTCCTCCTGGAAAAACTGCGGCTCCAGGGGTTTCAAAAATTCTCTTTTTCGCATTGAAAGAAGCTTCAATGAGAGTCCGAGGAAATTGTTAAATGAGAATAATTGGATATGTTAAAGTAGTTCCAAAGGTTCGGGAAGGGAAATTAAAATCGAACATGCCATTAAGAAGAATGAAACTTCATTAAGAACTACTTTCTGGAGGTTCCTTCCATTGATCTCAGTGGAATTCACGGCAAGATAAGCTCCGAATAGTTCCCTCGAACAGAAACAAAGGTCATTCGAGCCAAGAGTTGAATTTGTTCGCAGTGTACCTTGGAATGTCTTCTGGCCCTGCCAAGACATTCTGAGTCCCACGCATATCGGGCGAATTCTATTCTTGTTATTCTCCTTCGCCACCCCTCTTCATCTGTCTTCCGCCACGCCTTTCGCATGCATTCGGTGTGCTTTTTTGTCGCTCACACGACTCGGAAGCTTCTTTCTACGATCCTTGAGTGCCGAGGGAGACGGAGGAGCCCGAGGGTGGGTGATGAACTTGTTACAGACACGAGTCAAAGGCTCTGCCAGCGTGCATGTCTGTGTGAGTGAGAGTATGGGGTGTGAGAGTGAGAGTATGGGGTGTGAGAGTGAGGGTATGGTATGTGTTAGTGTGTGTTTATTGTATGTCAGTGTGTGTTCGGAACATTAAAAATGCAAAATTTTTAATTGTGAAAAGTGAGCAGCGAACTTCAATTACGCAGAGAGGAGAATGTACCCGTGTGTAGAAGGGAAGGGGTTGAATCCAAGGAGAGGATCGGCGATGATGATGAGGGATGGGCGTCTGCGGGGCGTTTGGGAAACGGGACGATGTAATTATGCGTGAATTAAATACTCGACTCAAGTTGCGTTTAAGTCGGAATTGAAGACGGCTCTGCGAAAGGGGCGGCCCGTCTAAATCAGGGGGCGTGGCAGCTGCCAAGTTGAGACGAGACGCCCACCCACAAAATTTATGCGAAGAGCTCGAAGTTAATGGCAAGAGCTCGAAATTATCACGAGTGGAAAATGACGGACCCACGAGCACGAGTTTGGAAAGTCCACCAAACGAGGGATGGGGATCCAAGTCGAGGTTTGGGGCGCTGTGTGCGAAGTGTGAGAAAGGTTTTCACTTTCCAAATGACTTTCCCCCACCTGTTGTCGCGGCCACCAAAAGCACGATGAAACTGTCACACGATCGCCGAAGAAAGCGTCGGCTTCGTCGGAGCCTTCGCGACCGCGGCTTTATTTTTTATTTTATTTTTTCGTCATTATTTTGCTGCTGTTGTCATCATTACTTTTATTGTGGTCTCGTGTAATTGAAACGAATGCGATCAACATTAAAACGCCGCCGTGAAGAGGGCCGAAAGCAACGGCCAACGGTCGCCATCAGTCGGATGAAACGAAGGCCAAGGGGGGATAAATCAGACGGATGAGGGGACGGACGCCAGCGATGACGGTGAACGCGATCTGGAGCATCGCGATGGCCACACGCCGTCACCTCTCGTTCCCTCTGCTACTTCTCTCGCTTCTTCTTCGCATCTTGACTTCTTCGACTTTTAGACTAAAGCAATAACTAATTAATTTTGTTTGTATTTTTTACTTACAAATCTCAACTCATTATTACTACTACGCATTGTCTATTATTACCACTAATTTTTCTCCCCTACAGTTTTTTATTTATTACTACTAATTTTCTCCCTCCCCTTAAAGACCGTTTTTATCCCAATTTTTAGCAAATTCCTTTATGTTTCATTCTCATTAGTGTTCTTCTGTTTTATGTCTCTTCGCAACCTTTAGCTCAGTTTTTACGACCGGTTTTTAGCAAAATGTTTCTGTTTTACTACTTACTACCTACCAAATACTACTTAACTACCTTTTTGTTCTGCGTTCCTGCTCCATTACTTGAACTCACTAATGTGTGGACTTTTTCCCTTCGTCCTTTGCTCCTCCATCCCACTTCCTTCGCTCCGAAAGGATGTCTCTCTGTTCTCCGAGGTTACTACTTTTACTACTAATTCCTGCTAATTCCGACAGCGTAATTCCACTGCTTTTTAAACCTTGTTTTATCTTCCACTTACGACTCTTTCATGTGTTCCCTTTGTGGACGAACCCTAGTTCGCTTCTTTCTGTCCTTCCCTTTTCTCCTCTCTCCCTTCCTCCCCCCCCCCCCCCCCTCTCTATCGCCAACTCCCCTTGCATACCACGGAACGCGTCACTGCTCTTTTTCAACACAGCCTACTTTCATATTCGTGCCTTTTTTAATTGCGTTTTGTTCGTGCGGAGTGTGGGAAATTCTTGCAAATGCTTCTTTTTCTTCTTCTTCTTCTTTTTGTCTGTGTACGCGGTGTTGTTTTTTTTTGTTATTGTGGTTGTCGGTTTAATGCTGTTTTTAATGCAGCGAATGTCGATAGAAACCAAAAGCAAAACTAAAAATATAAAAATAAAGAAAATATATAAGAAGAACTAAAAAAAATATTAAAAAAATACTCACAACAATAAAAAAAAATCAACAACAATAAAAAAAAATAACAACAATAAAAAAATCTACATCAACAAGAAAAATAATAATAACAAGAAAAATAATAATTACAAAAAAATAACAACAACATCATCAACAACAACATCAAGCATAAGCAATAAAAGTTAAAAAATGAAAATAATTAAGTCAATGAATTGCGTAGCAGGCGTCATTGCGAAAGAGTAGTAAATGGAGTCGTAGTAGTATTAGTAGTAGTAGTATATGGAGTTGCTATTTTTTGTTGTTGTTGTTAATGGTGTTGTTGTTGTTGTTAATATTATTGTTTTTTTTAATATTGTTATTGTTGTAAATTGTGCAGCGAAAGCCTCTCTCAACGCAGACACGCTTCTAATTAAATTAAACGCACTGCGAACGAGATCCAGACGAGGTTGGGAACGAGAGAAGGCGAAGAAGACCAGGAGGAGTAGAGGAGGAGGAAGAGAAGAAGATGAAGGAGGAAATCCAGAAACAAAGGAAAAATCATAAATAATAAAAGTAATGATCTACATGATGTTATTGTTATTAGTGTTGTTGTAGACGATGATTAACATGCTACTGCTATTGTTCTTGTAGTTTGGCTAGTATTGTTTTTGTTGTTGTTGTTGTTGCGACCCCTCCACAGCTGAACCCGAGTCTCGTGGGAATTTTCAAAAGACACTTCATTTCACTCACTCGTTTGCTCGTTTTCCGTTTCGTTTCGTTTTGGAATTTTCTTTAATTAAGTTTAATTTCCAGAGAAACGAGACCTACGATTCGCAACTTTCACCTCTCGATACCCCCACACGCACGCACACACACACACGCACGCCACTCTCCTTCTCACTGCCCTCTCACTCTCACTCAGACCTCCCTCTCGCTCCCTCTTCAATTACCATCGAGCGCCTCTCCATCGCCCTCGTTCCCCCGGTCGACCTCTTCAGACGGCTCGCTTTGACAGCCTCTTGTCGGACATTTGTTGCCCATAAATCCAGCATCTGTCGCATCGGTCTGGGCTTCTGTCAATCTCCGCCGCCAGCTGCCCACTACTCCGCCAGACCGACCACTCACTGCCTCCCTGATCCAGCCCCCCCTCACTGTGACGGAGAAGTCGTTGCCCCTCGCCACCCGATCATCGTCTCCTATTTTGAGCACCCTCGTCGACTTCCGATCGATGAATAGAGCGAAAAATCTATACGGAGACCGATGAGGGGAGGCGACATTCCTCTCACTATACTTATCCAATGGTTTCAGTCACTTTGTTCGCCTTCGTCTCTCCTCGCCCTCGTCAACAAATCAGAGACCATCGATTGTCCATGTGTCTCCGACTGGACTTTAGACTGATTACTCTCAGTCCTTTGGACATTTACAAGGGATCAAGAGGATATTCAGGATTCCAAGCTTAATTTTTAAGTGGATGTTGGTCCGTTCCTCTCCTATCCAGAGATAGAGAAATATCCGAATAGAAAACCCAGGAGTAGAAACAGGACCTTGCATCGAGAACAAATCACTTCCTTCAATTTCTCCATTCAAGTTTTGGGGTTTAAATTTATTTATCTCTACTGGACATATGGCAAAAAGTACGTACATTTTTAACTTCACAAAAACGTCCTTCGAAAAGAATGAAAGCCTTTCCTAGAAGAGTGAAATATTGAAAGAACAAAACACTCTGGATGAGGGGGAGAGAAAAACGAGACAGAGACCTGTTCTCGGAAATGGAAACTAATCTCCCCAAAGGACCCGCAATCAACCTCCTCTTGTGTCTATTACGAGTCGAGGGGATTCATAATCGGATCTCGAGGAATTTCGAACCTTTTCCCGGCCTCTCGTTTCTTTCCTTCGCCCACTTGGCCTTCTCCTGTTGGCGTCGATTTCGTCGAGGAAACCAATTGCGATTGATTAAATTACAGCTGCCTCCCCTTTTGGTCTGTCTGCCTGTCTGTTTGTCTGTGTGCTCCAAAATCCTTTCTCCAGAAGCCCCAAGAGCCCTCCACACCTGTCCCCGCGCCCACCTCTCGCACTGGCACTTGCATAATCGATTTTGCGTTCAAATTCAATGATTCGCTAAATAAGTAAACAGTCAATGACACAACGCGATAGGGAGGTGGAGGGTTACGAAAACGACGATGACGACGACGACGACGACGACAGGACGTCGGGCGACGACTTCGTTGACGTTGGCGACTCGGACGAGGGGGGCGGCAGGAGTGGAAGGAAATTACAAGGATTTCGTTTTAATGGGAGCCAAAGTTTGGCGAGTCGTTGTTTTGGAAGCGACTGCTATTGAGGTTGATATTGTTGTTGTTATCGTCTGTGTTGTTATTGTTGTCGCTGTTTTCGATTCCCTTGGCTGGATGGCTCTTGTTATTGTTGTTGTTGTTGCTGTTGTTGTTGTTGCAGCACAAGGATACACCTGTCGAAATCGTGCTGCCTTCACATTTTGCCGGCGTCGCTTTTAACCCCTAACTGCTTCTCGTTTCTCTTCACTTCCTCTCGTTCGTCCTTTTCGTTGCTTTTCTCCATTTAAGCTGATGTCGTCGTCGACGTCGTCGTCATCGTTGTCGTTATTGTTGTTATTGTTGTTGTTGTTTTTCTTGGCACAACATGTCCTTCTCGTTGGGGTCCTGTTATTACCGGTTGCCAAGTCCGGTCGTCTCGGCGTCTCGTGTCCTCGTGCCCGGCAGGACGGCGTCCTTCTTCTTCTTGTTCCTCTTCCCATCGTCCTCGTCCTCATCCTTGGCTTCGTCCTCTTGGCCCAACTCGTTCTTGTTGGCGTTTCCTTTGCATGTCCTGGCGACGACGACGACGGCATCGAATTTCATCAACAACTCCTTCTGTTCGATTTTGTCCTCAACGGCCAAAAGAACGTCTGATGAAAAGAGATGGAAAAACGAGAGAGGAAGAGAGATGGAAAAACGGGAGAGGAAGAGAGATGGAAAAACGGGAGAAAGAGAAAGCTGGAAGGAACATGAGCGGAAGAAAAATGGAAGGAAAACGAGAGGAAGAAAAATGGAAGGAAAACGAGAGGAAGTGAGAAAGAGACCTATAGAGAGAGAGAGAGAGGTGGAGTGTGCGTGCAACCATCGTTAAACTCATTATCAAGGACGACCGCACTCGCAGGACATCCGAGCGCGACAGACAGACCGACAAACAAATGGACGGACAGACAGACAGACACGAAACGAAGACAATTTTTTACAATTGTTGTTGTGATAGTTTTCCTTGTTGTTTTTGTTGTAATTGAAAACTTTTTTCCGAATCCCGTCTGCAGTTAAATAATTAATGACCTTGTTGTTGGCGTTGTTGTTGTTATTGTTGTGGTTGTTCTTGTTGCCGGGGTCCTTTGTCGCCAGAGCTAATTACGACGCCAGCGTTGCCACCCGTGGAAAAACGCCCATAGTCTACGGCTGCACTTTCGGCAGCCGTCTTTCATTCCCTAGCAACAACAACAACAACAACAAGAACACACGGACATTGTTGTTGCTGTTGTAGTTGGCATAAAAGCACCAATAAAAACTATCTTCGCGAAGGTCTAGACATGGAAATTATAAAATTGCACTTAATTTCGCATTCGCCATTTTCTGTTCTACCCTTCCATTCCTTGGGATGTTTTTTTTTCTGTCGCCGAGGTGGTGGCGCCAGGGTTGCCAGGGGGGTGGCTTGTGGTTAGAGTTGCGCCGCTCGAATGACTCGTTTCATGGAAAATAATGCAATTTGGTAGTAGTAAATGTGGCTTTAAAAATATAAATTTTAAAATTTAATACAATTCAGTTTTTGAAGATAAAAGTAATGATATGAAATGAAAAAAAATATAGAAATTGAAATATTTATTTATTCGGACTTTTTTTGAATAGTAATAGTAGTACAAAAATAGTAGCAGATGCAAAATGAAAAAAAAATAATACTATAATGTAATTTGATAGTAGTAAATGTGGTTTTTAAAATTAGATGTTTCAAAATGCCACTGAATAATACAGTTTTATATGATAAAAATAATAGTGAAATGACAAAAAAAAAAAATAAGAAATAAAAATATTTATTTATTTGTTCGCAAAATTTTTATTTAATTAGTAGTATTAGTAGCAAATAGTAGTAGATGCAGCCTTTATTATATGGCTCTTCGTCTTCAAATTCGGGTAGACGGGTGGACAAATCGGGTTGAAGTGCCGAAATCGCGTTGAAGCAGCGATGCCAACCCAAAAAGAGGAAAAATCCGTAGGATACACTAAAAATATCTGTGTATTTCCGTGTTTAGTAAAAACCTTATATTTTTGAGCGCATCATACCTGACAAAACGAATTGAATTGAAAAAATATACTTTAGAAAATTCAAAAATTGATAATTTTCATAGAAAATTAAAAATTTGATAATATTATAGAAAATTAAAAATTTTAAAATTTTAATAGAAAACTCAAAATTTTATAAAATTTTCATAAAAAATTCAAAATTTGATAATTTTCAAAGAAAATTCAAAATTTCATAGAAAATTCAAAATTTCATAAAAAATTCAAAATTTCATAGAAAATTTCAAAATTTCATAGAGAATTCAAAATTTCATAGACAATTCAAAATTTCGTAAAAAAATCAAAATTTCATAGAGAATTCAAAATTTCATAGAAAATTCAAAATTTCATAAAAAAATCAAAATTTCATAAAAAAATCAAAATTTCAGAGAAAATTCAAAATTTCAGAGAAAATTCAAAATTTCAGAGAAAATTCAAAATTTCAGAGAAAATTCAAAATTTCAGAGAAAATTCAAAATTTCATAAAAAATCAAAATTTCATAAAAAATTCAAAATTTCATAAAAAAATCAAAATTTCATAAAAAAATCAAAATTTCATAAAAAAATCAAAATTTCATAAAAAAAATCAAAATTTCATAAAAAATCAAAATTTCATAAAAAATTCAAAATTTCAGAGAAAATTCAAAATTTCATAAAAAAAATCAAAATTTCATAAAAAAAATCAAAATTTCATAGAAAAATTTGCAATTTTTTTTTCAAAATTTGATAATCTTCATAGAAAATACAAAATTTGATCACATTCATAAAAAATAAATACTTTGGATTTCGTAAAATATCAAAAATTTTTCTTTCGAACTTTCGAAGTGAAATATCCGTAGATTTGCGCAATTTCAACGCAATCTTCCGTGTGTCCGCCAAGGGGTCAAATTTCCGTAGAACACGGCAATATCCGTGTAGTTGGCATCGCTGTGTTGAAGGATCGAAGTCGGCGGCAACCCTGGCGCCACTGCGGCACCTCTGCTTCCTCGACCACGTCAGCGTCGCCAGTGCCAAAGCGAGCACCTTACGAATGTCTCGCACCCGACTCTATTCGAACCGAACAAACTCGACCCGACACGACCCCTCTACAACCCCGTTCGAACCCCTCACAAACCCCTCTCCAACCCCTTTCCAACCCACTCCTTGGCCACTTCCGTTGCTTCTCCTGCCTCCCTCCCCTCTCCACGCCACCGCGTCGCATGCAACGGGCTCAATAAATAATTGTAATTATTTCGCTGCCAAAGTGCAGCTAGTTTTTTTTAGTACTTGTTACCGTCTTTCATGTTGTTGTAGTAGTTATTTTTGTTCTTTTTGGTTGTTGCCATCGGTGCTATTGTTGTTGCCATTGGTGCTTTTGTTGTTGCCATTGGTACTAATGTTTTGTTGCCATCGGTGCTATTGTTGTCGCTGTCGGTTTTGTTGTTGTTGTTGTTCTTGTTGTCGGCGCCGTTGCCGTCTGGCAGGATACCAAGACAGACGCTTGCTCGCTCGCCTCGACGATGCATTCCGTGCCGAGTGGCCAGGGTGCGGGGAGCAGGAATCGAACCGAATCCCTTGGAAGGAGGAATGGAGGAAGAGAAGGAATGGCGTCAAGAGGGTAGTAAAGAGGGGCGTGATGAGGGGCGTGATGAGGCGCGTGTGAAGGGGATGTTAGGAGTCTCCGCCCGAAGGTGCTGCCATGCAATATATTTTTACTTTTTTTCCTCTTACCAACGGCGACAATACTTTTCTCCATTCTCCATTCTCCGTTGTCGTTTTTGTTAAATTAGTTGTTCTTGTGATTGTTGTTGTGAATTGACTCTATATAGGGTTGTTGTTGTTGTGGTTCCAAATAGGCTGTTGTTGTAAAAAGTCTCTCGTTCTTGATGTCGCTATTTGTGCTCGACGTTCGCGATTTCATTCATGCCGCGACTCTCGACTCCGAATCCGTCCCGATGCCGATTCTGATTCCGAATCCGATTCCGTTCCCGTCTCCAGGCGCCAACGAGGTCGTCCTCCAGACGTGACAACTCGCAATCGCTCCGCCCCTCTCCTTCACATCCCTTTACCACCCTTCCAACCAACGCCCCTCTTCCTTCCACCCAACAATCTTGAGTCTCAGTCAGTCAGCCGCTAATTTTGCACATTCTCCGCCTCTCTCTTTGCAGATCTGCCGCCGCTGTTGCCAGCCCCAGCCACAGCCCCGCCAGTCGACCCGCGTCTCGACCTCGCCGACAACTGACGCCGCCGTCTCGTTGCGTTTCGTTTCGTCTCATCTCGTCCCGGCCAGACAAACGAGATACACCCGTCTTCGAGGTCTAGCCAACGCCTTCTTAAATGATTCGCGCCTGCGACACACGTCGTCTACGTTCACGCCCACTGCGCACGTCGACCTCCGCCGCGTCGCCTCCGACCGTGGCCTGATCGCACAACAACAACATCGATAGCAACAACATCAACATGGATCTCCGCGATCAGCTGCCGGAGCCGTCCGCCCCTCGCACTACGGCCACGCCTCCATCGCCTCCATCGCCTCCGTCGCCAAATCGAACTGAGGAGAAGGCGACCGTCATCGACATTCCACAGGGCAGCGATGCCGCCGCCGACGCCGCCCACCTGAGCCACGCCTGCCCCCATCCGGATCACATCTACTTCGCCGGCCTCGAGCTTCCGGTGCCGACGCCTCCACCGCCCCCCACCCTCCACGCCCACTTGGGGCCGCTCGATTGCCATGGTGAGGTGCGATTGGGGGCCGAGTCTTTGGACGAGAAGAAGTACATGGCCGACTATCAGCGCTGCTGCCCGCCGCCTCTGTTTGTGATCATGATCTCGCTGCTGGAGGTGAGTTTGAGAAGACCGCGCCCTTTACGCACCCCACCTATCATTCGACTTCCCTCAATCATTCAGCCTGTGGCTTCCCCAGACCAGCCTCGTGGCCACAATATTCCTCCGACTCATTTCCTCGACTCACACGCCCTCCACCCCCCACTGACCAGAGTCATCCCTCCGACCAGTCTCCCCTCTGACCATTCTCCGACCTGCCGATATTGTCTACGACAGTCTGACACGAGCCGCTTCGACCGGCCGGCGCCCGACATCCGACGGTGTCCTGGGCATGCGAAGTTCAATGAATTGTGTAATCCTTGCGTCAACTCATCGTCCCCTCGTGACTGACTAGGACTGGGAGAGAGGGCTCCCCCCTGGCCTGACCTGGTCTGCTCCGGTCTGCCTCAAGACGGTGACGTAAGCGCACGAGAAGGCACAACGGAAACCATGGCAACCCTGGAGTCCACACGCAGAACAAGGTACAACTTTGTGTGTTTGGGTTGGAGAGGAGGATGAGGAGGTGGAAACAACCCCGGCGAAATCAAAGTCCAAGGGTCGGGTGACGAAGATGCCGTGCGATCCCCCAGCGGTCGGACTCGTGCTCGTGGTCTCCGAGCAGTTTCAATTAATTTCGGTAATGGATTAATTTGTATGACCGAGGACTTAATGGAGCACGATGTGGGAGGATGTGAGTTGAACTCCGTGCCCAAGAGACCACGTAAACCCGACAAGGTTCAGTCCATTTACGACGGTCACCATTGCAGGAACTATTAGGACTTAGTGACACTTTAAGTGCGAGCGACTTAAGGAGGAAGAGAGAGAGAGAGAGAGAGAGAGTGAGACCGAGGTTACCATCGTAAAATGGCCATTGGCAGTTGGGTGGTGCAAATTCCATGGAGAATTTCGCATCGTCAAGAAGCAATTTCATCAAAGGAATATAAAATCTAAATCTCTATCGTCGTCGTCGTCCTTTAGTGCTGAGTGTCCCCTTAATCGTCCAATCGAAAGCACGAACATTTGCATTCGAATTCGCTTCCTCCTCCGTCCCAGAGACATTTCACCATTCGCTATACTATATGTTCGATGTTGTTCTTCTGGCTGCCACTCAATGGCCGACAGACGTGACGTCATGCATAAACTATATGCTATGCTGCTGCTGGTGTTCGCGATTCATGCAAAATGTTTTGACTTCTTCGATGCGCATTTGGCTCGGCACGCGATTTCGGCCGAATCGCATCCGATTTGGCCCAGACAAGCGGGAGACGATGCTAAATACTATTTCCGACGACCGAGTCGACGTGTCGCCTCAATTATTTATCGGATCACGTATGCAGCAGCAGCCCACCCTCCACTGCCACGCCCCCCTCTCTCTTCTCTCTCTCTCTCTCTCTCTCTGTCTATGCTGCTGGCAGATGTCGCTCTCAGCTCATGTTCATGCCTCGTAGAGAATTTCTATGAGGCTTCTGCTCAAATCGAAATCAGCCGAAGCCAATTCGATATTAATCTCGAATGTATTTCTAGAAATTGTTTCTCTCCCGTTTGAATTCGAATCCACTAAAGTCTGCAATATTTTTCCATTTCGATTTGCTTCCCTCTGACTCTCGGACGCCCCTCTGTATCCCGTTCTTCCAGGATTTTCTCCTCCTGCCCTCTCCGTAAACACATTCCCTTCGTTCCTGCTGCGAAACCCTTCATCATTCCGATGATGTCGGCCACTGTGTCGGCGCTGTGGCTTCTGTGAAAAATGGAATGGATTTTCTTGTCGCTGGCTCCAACTCGACTCCAGGCAACGGCCACATAAATAGGCCAATGGAGTGACGCGTGACGAGGGAGGGGGAAGCGGAACGCGGACAGCCCTCCTCGAGTTTCGCCCGCTCATGTTTCGTGGCCGTTGTCGAAACTGGGAAATATAATAACTTCTGCGGGCCTGGTGGCCGCAATAATAGATGGCCAATGTGGAAGTCATACGAGTGACGGGTGGGATGAGGAATGAGAGGGTGATGAGAGGGAGAGGGAGATGAGGATGAGAAAAAGAAGGATGATTAAGAGGAGGATAGGAAAAAGGAGGAAGTGGTGGATGAGGAAAAAAAAGGAATGGAGGAAGACCCATCAAATGCGTTCGCAAAGGGGTCGACGACGACGACGCATTGGCTGCTGCTTGGCCTGGGGTCCGCCTGACCACCCCGACTGTCTGTCTGTCTGTCTGTCCGTCCGCCGGTCTGACGCAGTGTCTGCCACCGCCTCACGCCGCGTCACATGAGCCGAGACGCGCCGAGTCGAGCCGCGTGTCGAGTCGGGTCGTAAAAATAGTCCGCGAAGTCGGAGCGGCGCAGGAGGCGTCCGTCTGACGCAATGTCTCGCCGAAACGTGCCCCCGTCTGGCTCTGGGAGGGGAGGTCGGCCGCGACCGGGGTGGGGCGCGACGGGCGCAGACGGAATTCGCAGGAAATGCGAATGCCGGAGTCGTCGTCTTTGTGGCTGAGGGGGCCAGGAATGCTCGAGGGGGGCGACGGCATCAGAATGCGAGCCACGCGCGTCTGGCGGGTCCACTTCCTCTCCAGCGGCAGCGAGACGTGATTAATCGAGGTGCCGAGAGTGGGGCAGGAAGCGAGATTAAACAACCCCCGGCCGTTTCATCCGCCAGCCTCATCATCTCTTCCCTCACTCCCTGGTAGATCAACAGTTTCTTTTCATTCTCATCAAGAATATGTTTGTCTTCGGAAACCTACTTCTCATCTACAAACTCTTACCAATATGAGGCAACCTCTTTCACATCACCAACCTTTTTCTTATCAACAACCCTTTCTCATGTCACCAACTTCTTTCTCATCATCAACTTCATCCTCATGTCAACTTCTTCCTCATATCAACAACATCTTTTTCATCGCTTTGTTCTTCTCTTTCCTTCCTCTTCCAGATCGGAGTCTTCGTCTACGACTACATGACGGTGGAGGCGCAGCCGGAGCTCAGCAGCCCCACGATCCCCAGCGACTCGGTGCTGCTCTATCGGCCCGATCGGCGCCAGGAGATCTGGCGGTTCTTCTCGTACATGGTCCTGCACGCAAACTGGTTCCACCTGAGCTTCAACGTGGTCATCCAGCTGCTGTACGGCCTGCCGCTCGAGATGGTCCACGGGTCGGCGCGCATCGCGGTCGTCTATTTGGCGGGCGTCTTCGCCGGCTCGCTGGGCACCAGCGTCGTCGACTCTGAGGTCTATCTGGTGGGTGCTAGTGGCGGAGTCTACGCCCTGTTGGCCGCCCAGCTGGCCAACATCCTGCTCAACTTCGGCCAGATGCGCTACGGCATCTCGCAGCTGGTGTCCGTGGTGATATTCGGTGAGTACGAACCCCAAACACTTTCATCATGGTTCATTCTCCACCACCCAGTAATCACCGAATCTTCATCCTCATTTTATCTCCTTCCTTCCACAGTGTCCTGTGATCTGGGCTACGCCCTCTACACGCAGTATTGCGCCGTCGAGGCCAGCAGCGCCGCCCCCTCCGTCTCGTACATCGCCCACCTGACCGGTGCCCTCGCGGGCTTCACGATCGGGCTGCTCGTCCTCAAGAATTTCGAGCACAAGGCGCACGAGAACCTCATCTGGTGGCTCGCCCTCGGCGTCTACTCGGCCTTCACCATCTTCGCGATCGTCTTCAATCTGATGAACACGGTCACCGCTCAGCTGCTCGAGGAGAAGGGCGAGGCGATCAAGCAACATTTGCTTCATGATTTGGGCGTCTCATAAGGGGCGCCGGCGAGGGACCGAGAGTAGTATTTTTGAGAACTGCGATGGCCTTGAGGAGAGGACCCGGGAACCAGAAGACGACGGCCCCGAAGGAGTTCTTCCGGCACCTTGAGGATGGCGCTCTGAGGCGGGCCCCGAGGTCGGGCCCAAAGTGATCGCTTTCGCTTCGTTCGGCCCGACCTCCAACTCTGCCTCCTCCACCTCCAGCTGATAACTCCTCAACTCGCATTTAGTTCGTAAGCTCTGCCTCTGCCTCTGCGCCCCGCTCTCAAGTGCTTCGCTCATCGTCGCTGCAATAATCCAATTACACTTCAGTTCGCGGCGTTCATTGTACAGCAGAGGCGCAAACATTAGGCAAGGTGTGAAAGCGAAGCCCAAAACATGAAACGAATCGTTGTGATATTTCCAAAGACTGAAACTAAACACTGTAAAAGATCTAGAGATGTAGAATTAGCCGCTCCCCGAAAAAAGTAGTCGGTACTTTTCGAGGCAATGCCGCATAAGTTATCGCCCCAATTATGGTATTATTATAAAATTAGTATTATTTCCCTAGCGGTTAGGAGAGAGGCTTAGGAAGGTATAGAAAGAAAGAAGTGGGCGTGGCTAGAGGAGGCGAGAGGATTATTTTTGCAAACCACTAGCGACTACTTGTAGGTTATTTAGATTCGAAGACTAGTCAAGCCGTCAACCTAGCGTGCTAACGAATTTAATGTATGTATGTAGATCAAGGAACCAACCTCACAATTGATGGTTGTTTGAGCAGCCAAACCACAGAAATCCAGAGAACTAAAGATAGACTCATAGACTCATGCAAATATAGACAAATAGACAGAGATCCCAATAGGCAATACACCAAGTATGTATAGACAAACATTCACACACCCCATGGTCGGCCCTCGGGAGCAGCGAGAAACCAAAGATCAAGTACCGAATACCCGCTGAACTAGTAACCTTTTAAATGTCAAACGCTTGCAAGTCGTCTGTAAAATGTTGTACTTAAATTAAACTAAACTAAAATTAAAATTTAAATTAAATCCAGCTCCACTCGGCCCAACCCCTCTCGGCCTGGCTCGATGGATGGGGGAGGGAGAGTGAGGGGCGTTGGAGGAACCAGTTGATTGCTCAATATTTAAACCACTTTAAAGTCACTTAATTAAGCAGCAAGAAGAACCAAAACAATAAATACATATAAAAACACTTCTCAAATAAAAATAACAACAAACTGTGTCTGAATAAAAATTAAAAATATTGTGTGAAATAAAAATGCAATGAATTAAAACCAAAAGGAAGGAAATAAAAACCAACTGCCAAATAGTAGTTTAATAATGGAATAACATAAATTAACACGAACTCTTAAAAAATAGAGCGAAATTGAAAAATGCGAAGGTTGCGAGTGGAGCGAAATCGAAACTTTGACGAGCGCAAAAAGCGTTCGAGCAAAAAATCCAACAGATAAAATATAAAATCACAAAAACCATGTACGAATGTCTACGGACGGAAATGAAAAACAATTAATGAATTTAATGAAATAAAAGCATACCTACATATTCGAAAAAAACACAACTTTTTCCGAGTTTCATTTGAGGTTCTTTCGGCTGGAAACCTTTTTGCAGGCCATGAAAGGCGAAGTGGTCTACAAAAGCGTGGGTTCACTGGGGGTGGCGAGTGGTCCTCGTGGAAAAACCGTCCATTTGAGGAATATGATGGAGAAAATCCACCAATCAACCGACATATCATCATGGTCTGCACATGTCGGTTTCGAAGGTAAGTGGGGGTGATCATGGAGTTCACCAAAAAGTAATGGAAGGTAACTCCGTAACATCAATGGATTCCGGCGAATGCCGTGGGAAATCGAGACAAAAGCGACATCAAACACTTCCGCTGGAAAAGGTGGGCATTTTAATTGGCATCAGATTTCAGTAGTTTTAAAGTTTCATCGGAGGAGAGAATGGTTGAAATTGGTGCATAATGCATAGGTTACTTCTCGGAGTAAATGCCCTGCTGTCGACCAAAGGACCTCTGACGTCATGTCAATTAACGATTTAAGATCGATGGAAACCCGAGCCTCTTCCATGTGTCGATGCTCAGACCATGTATGTAATGATAATGAGGCTTTGTTAAATGTTCGAATTATGTCATCGACTTAATTGGCATCGAAACAAGCATTAACTACAACACCAAAAAACAATTACAAAAACAACTACAACAACAACTACAACAACACCAACAATAACAAATATAGAGGGATCATCAATGACAAATACAAGAACAATGTGAACGAGAACGATTTAAATAGGCCGACATTATTAAAAGCCAACAAATAATTAGTTGATTGGCCAAATTCGCTTCATTAGCGATTTTGGTCGATGGCATGCGAACGGATATCGCCTCCACCTCACCACCCTTCACGCCTCCCTGGCAGGGACGCCGAGGACGGACTCGGTGGATCGGTGCTTATGGCGACTAAACGACTAAATTTGTAATTCAATAGTTCTGGGCGCGGAATGACCGACGAGACTAACAACAACAACAATAGCGAAAACATTTGCAACAACAACAACGTCGACTATGACAATTTCGCACTTTTGCAACGCGATAACGAGCCGAATTGTGGCCGACTCCACTTGGCTTAATTAATTTGACACTCGCCATTTGGCCACGATTATCGCGGAATTATTTATGGAGCCTCCCGTTCTGGCCATGGTCGTTCGGTCGGGCGGGCGGTCGTTTGAATTCGACATTTGTCTCCATCGTAGTAGAACGAACCGAAATTGACCGATCGACCGACCAAAGCACGGGCAGCTCCACAGGCTCAAAGGAGTGAGACCAACATCTGCAATAACAACATCGCTGGCGATTTCAACGAGGAGGAGAGGAGGTGAAGGAGCAGAAGATTCTCCACTCGAGTCCAATGACTCCAAGCCGGCGGCAAAAAACCAAATACAGCAGCGACCATCGGTCGGAGGATCAGAGCATGATAATGACGATCGGCGCGCACCTGCCTCGTCGGCCACATCTGGTTGCATGTCGCCGGAGATTTGGTTTTTTCCGCACGGATTTCGTCAAGTCATGAATTCCATCGACGACCGACCAAACGACCGTCCAAACCGACGATCGGTGGATGGCCTCGCATCTCATTAGAATCGGGAGCCATGGGGGAGGTGCCCGCCGGCAGGAGGATCAGGTCTGGGTCCTTCCAATTAGGGCCCAAGCTGAGAGGGATTCAGTGGACTTGTCCTAAAAAGCCTAATTACCGGGATGAAGTCTGAGGCTCCGTCGAAGGCGAGCGGCCGAGGAGGGATCAAGTGTCATTGGGCAGAGGGCCGGGAGTCGATCTGCCAATCGATCGATCGATCGCTCACTTCGGCGATTGGTTGGCCGACGTGGCAACACCTCGCGCAGCTGGAGCAAAAACTGCGAGCGAGCGAGCGAACGAACGACGATGGCCCAAAATTAGGGCCACCAGCGGCAATCTTCGAAATTGCGTGGAGAGTTGCAAAAACCACCGACTCGGGCCATCCGAGATCCGGAGATGCCCGCGGGCGCGCTCCCCAGTGGCCGGCGATCATCTGTGGGGCAGCCGTCCGCAGGCCAAATGGTGGCGGCTGTCGTTCGGCGTTCGGAGGCTCCACGCAGTAAACGGCGTCAATAACGTCAAAAAAATTACGATCAGTCGGGCTGAAGGAAGACGAGGAGAACAAGAAATGTGTAGAAAGCGGATCGCGGGGGGGCCAAACGTCGATCGACGATCGGCCGATCAGCGATCAGTCGCCTCGTGCTGAGCGAGAGCCAAAAGCGAGTGCGTTTCGGGCTTAAAATTAATCTAATTATCGGCTGCAATTTACTCTAGATCCGCACGCGATCCGCGAAGCCTTCGCCTTCCCTTCGTCCACCCCTCGCATGGAGTTGGACCGCGCCTCCATGGGGCAGAGCGCGGTTCCTGGAAGTGCAGGGCCTACAAATTGCAGAGATCTGGGAGAAGACGAGGAAGGCGGGGGAAGGAAGACGAAGGATCCGAGACAATTTAATGCCAACGATATGCGGATCAGGACCAGTCAATTATCTCGGCATCGCCGCATTCAGACAATGTGTCCTAACCGCCCCTCTCTCTCGACTCCCCTCCACTCCATCGTTAGGAGGCGATCGCGCGTGGTCCGGGAGTCGCGATCGACGACGATCGACGTCATCAATCGCAGAAAGGTCTTCATTAAATTGATGGCTCCGCAGTAGGTTGTCTCTGTCTCAGTCGCTGTCGTTGTCGTTGACGTCGCTGTCGTCGGAGTTGCTGTTACTGTTGTTGGTTAATCTTGGTATTGTTGTTGCTGTTATTGTTGCTGTTGTTACCTCTGAATGTCGTCAAACATCGGCCCTGCGACCACTCCATTAATGATGATTTAACGAGGACTCTATCTGCGATTTGAACCGCTCCACCCTCGCCGCCTAACCAGCTTCGTCTCGCAGCCCTCTCTTCAGCCGAGTCCGAGGCCCGGCGTTGGCAATCGGCGAATTAAGCCAGGCCAATAAAGCAGGGATTTCATGGTCAAAGGACAACTCAATAACCAGCTATGGCTGATCGTAGTCGTTGCTGTCCGTCCGTCCGTCCATCTGTCCGTCCCTCTGCTTGGCACTGATTGACGTATTTTCCTTTGTTAACAATTCCATCTGCTTCCCAAAGTGATCGTGGTCCTCCCCGATCGTGGAACTCCAACTCGACTCAAGTGGAGTCGATCCCAACCCAGTCCGCGTCCACCTCTTTGGAGTTCGTCCCTCTGCTCCTCGGTCGCCGGCGCCGACACGTGTGGCCCGGTCCAACCGCCCTGCGGGTCCCCGACGACGGCGGGTGACGGCGATGACGATGGAACCCCGCAGTTGTTGTCGAGCGGCGCCGCGTGGATCACGTCCGTCCCCCGGGGTTCGCGACTTGATGACTAAATAACGTGCGGCGTTGACGCGGAGGAATTTCATCCGGACGTTTTGGACCAGCGAACATTTTGGGCCATCGCTTGAGTTGGATTCTATCGGCATTTCTGTACAGAGAACAAGTTCAAAACAAAAAGGTTTCAAGAAGAACTTTTAGAGGTCCGTTGACATGAGTGATCGAAGGGTCCAAATAAACTTTTCTTCCCTCCAAGGGATTAAAAGAATTAAAGTCCAAAAGCACGATGTTAACACCGCCATTTGAACTGAAAGAAACATCGCTCGACTTCTGTCCTCTTCCTCACTCACGTGTGGATTAAACTCATCCATCTGCAGAGGGGTCATTTTGTATTTCTCTCTCATTCCCCGCGCGTCATGGGTTGATTTTTCCGATTCGCGCGGTTCGTCATGGATGCCCCAGGATGATGTAGGATGGAGGCGGGATGATGCAGGGAGAATGCGGCGTGTCGCTTGACGCGTGCGGCCGGATGAAACGTGGCCCGAGGGACCCGAACGAGTGGACCGCGCGACACTAACTCACTCATCTGGCATTTTGAGTTGTTGTTGTTGCTTTTGTTGTTGCTGCTGCCGTTTCGGCCAAATGACATTTATTTACGGGCGCTTGAGAGGATTTATTTGGCTCCCGGAACCCCGTCGAGGCGAGGTGGGGAACGCGAGCTGTGGAAGGGCTCGTGGTGTTGGGGGGAGGATGATTCGAGTGATGTCAGAGGTTGAGTCACAAAACGAGGGGCTGGGGTCGGATTGGATTTGGTATAAGTGGGCCAAGAGGGCGTTTCCATGGCAGCCGTTGGGCAGGCAAAAGGCGGGACAAGTGAGAGGGTCGAAGAGCGAGAGGGAACTTTTAGTGTGGGGCAGGAGGTCAACATCATCCTCATAGTTTAAGCGCGATGATGCTGTCGCCTGCCAGCAGCAACAGGATGACAACAATAAAAACATCAGCCACAACAACATATAAGCAACAACAACATATCAGCAACAACAACAACGCTATCAGCAATAACAACGCCACCAGTAACCATTGCATCACACACAGGATAATCGAGTAGCCCCAATTCAAGGACATCCATGTTGCTGTGGTTTTTGCTCCTCGCCGAATTGTTTGAAATGTGCAGTCCATGGATTTATGATTGAAAATTTGCACACAACTGTATATTCCAAATAATTGGAATACTCTTTGAGAGCGAATTCATCCTGGAGTCCAACTCGTGTCAATCCTTTGCATCGCAATCATTCCATGAATATTTCGATGAGTTCAAAATGAAAAATGTATTAAATTCCGAACACACATGCAATTAAATTCCGCCACTCGGTCGGTCGAACACAGGGGGGTGGGGGGTGGCAGCCACGCCCACCTCCCATCATTTGCTTTGCCACATTGTCTCTTCCAACAGACAGGGATGGGGATCGGTTTCATTGAGCTCAGCTCAACCCTTGCTCCAACTGGTGACTTTCAAGAAGCTCCTTCCATCAATCACACCATGGACCAAGCGCTCTCATCATCCAGCGGTCAAACCTCCATCTAAATCAATTTGAGATGCAGTTGCAAGTAGCTCCCCCCAACCCCTTCGACTGATCGGCGGCCCACGCTGCAATGTGAAGATGAGTTCCAGTGGAAAAGGCGGCGAAGATGAGTTCTAGAGGAAAAAGCGGCGAAGGGTTCTCAGCGCCACACATGAGCTGCCAACGAGTAAATTACTTTTCCATCGCCTCCTCCCACTCCACTCATCACCTCCTCCCACCCCACTCATCGCCTCCTCTCACCATTCCATCTGCATCATTGCGGGATCTCTCGGCGATGAAATCCCAAAGCGATCGATGACGATGAAGGAGACCGAGGCTCAGGCGCAGGGGCGTGAAATGAGCGCGGCTCAGGCGACCACAAAGAACGAGAAGACAATTGGAAAACCTACAAACATCTGAGAATTAATTCCCGCACAGAGCGATGATGCCACGCCCCATCCCGATGCCCCAGCGACGGCCCCCTGTGTCGCTAGGGCGCATCGACAAAGGGCAATCAATAACATGCTCGGGTTCATTATTTCTTCATCATCATCGTCATCGCCCGAGATCGAACCAGGCAGCCCAGCCTAAGCTGACCAGCCGACCATCCCCCCCCCGGCCGTTCGCTCCGCCCTCTCTTCATCGACCGCCTACCGATGCGACCACACGCAGCCCGCCCTTCACCGGGGCGCTATTTGCTTTAATTATCGAGTCCAGACTCAGACCCAGGTTGGATCACGGTGCGTCGGGTGCAGCTGTTTTGATGCTGTTGCGCCGTGTTGCTGTTGCTGCCGATGATGGAGTTATCACCAATTCATTTATTAGATTTGATTGATAACGCATCCAGAGCCCGAGAAGCATCGGCCATCAGTGCGTTCGCATCCACATCATCGCCGTTCGTCGGCTACCATTAATAATTAAAGCCATCATCGATCGATACGCATCCATCATATCTAACAGCAGCAACAACAACAACAACAGAAACAACAACAATAACAACTGCAATAATGACAACAACAACAATGACGTCGGACTGTGGGGTCCCAATGAAATGCAATATAATGCAATGAAATCAACCGCTCTCCACCCGATGGAATCCATCGAATCGAAATGTGTGATTGAAATAATTTTGTTTTGATATCCGAGAAATTAGTCCGGTCCGGTGACGACTGCGGTGAAAATTTGACAGTTCCATTAGTGGAACATTCCGGAGTCAAGGAGGGTCAGGGACACGACCGGAGGGACATGGAGGAAGAAGAAGAGCCACTGGGCAATAGTGAAGGGATTCCAATTGATTCCCGGATGCCTTTCTATTGAATTTCCTTTCAGGGATCTCCCAATGGCAAATTCCGAGCTGGAGAAATCGAGTCTAATAGTGTCTTGAAGTCTTGTTGTTTTTGTAGATGGGTAGTTGTTTTTGTTGTTGGATAGTTGGCCATGGTTGCCAAGACCGAGACGAAGGGGTTCCGCGAGACCTGACGAACTGGAGAAACGAGATCAGACGAGGTGGAGACCGTCGTGGCGAAGTCGGTGGCGGGATCCGTGGACGAGTCCGAGGGGTTAGAGTGAGGGTCATGGGAACGAAAGAACGAGGGACCCGTTGCGCCTCGGCGACAGGTCGGAGGTCGCGGGAGTTCCGTGGAAGCCCAAGAAGCAATCGGTATATTGGGATCGACACAGGGGACACAGTGTGGAGAAGGAAAGGTGACGAAGGAACCGAGCAAAAAGAGTGAGAGAGATAGTGGTAAAAGACAGGGAAAGGTAAAGGGAGGGAGTTAGATAGAGAAAGAGAAGTGAGAAAGAGAAGTGAGAAAGAGAGAGAGAGAAGGAGAGGCGTGATCGGATGAGAAGTTGGTAATTAAAATGTTTCGCAGTAAACGACGGCAGCAACATGAGCCATGACAACGACATCAAAGCAACAACAACAACAATAACAACAGCAACAATGAGTCACAAACAACAACACCAGAACGTTGACAACAATAACAATAATAAAATAACAATAATGGATGGAGCAATAACAACAACTGGGCCACATGCAGAATTATTGAGGTCTCGAAATGTGTTTAAAAAGTTTTTAATGTCTTGACAATGAACAATAAAAATAACAATAACAACAACAATAACATGAACATGAAACCGTTGAGCACTGAAAATCAAGTTGACAAAGTTGCTGTTGTTGTTGTTGCTCTTGTTTTCGATATTGTTGTTGTTATTATTGTTGTTATTATTATTATTGTTGTCTCTGGAAGTTTCTTTATCTACAAGTTGAAGAAGCATTATCGCTGAGATACTTTCGACTTGACTTTGGCCAAGTTGTTGGTCAAAATTCTGCTCCTCTGCCTCTTCTTCTTCTTCAACTTCTTCTTCTTCTGTGGGAAACAATTTATGTTTTGTTGTTGTTGTTGTTTTTACTGATGGTGTCTTTATCGTTAACAAAAAGCAGAAAACTTTTCTTTTATGGTTCACAAAAGTCCCGCTCGTCGTCTTCTGTCCCGCGACTTCACCATCGGACAGACAGATGGTCTGACAAACGGATCGGCGGACAGACAGACAAACAGACGGACGGACGGACAGACAGACAGAGAGGTGGTTGAACAGATGGAAAGACAGAGAGGCCTCGACAGACAGAAGTTGTCGGCTTCAATGATTTCATGCGGCCGGCAGCGATTGCAATATAGTCATGTTGTTATTGTTTTTGTTGTTACTATTGTTATTGTTGTTGCTATTGTTATTGTTGTTGTTGCTGTTGGTGGTCGCCCCATTGCTGTTGTTTTCATTTCTCCGGCAGCTGTCGGTGGCCTTGCTTCGTGTCTCCACCTTTTCCTCCGCCTTCTGCTCCAACTCCTCCTCTTCTTCACGGCTTTCTTCGAACTTCTTCAAGACAGTTTCCCGATAATGATTTCACGACTTTCAAGCGTCGCCCCTCGTTCTCCATTGCCCTCTCATTCTTCATGAACTTTTCGTCCTTCATTGTTCCTTCGTCCTTGATTGTTCCTACGTCCTTCAATATTCATTCGTCCTTCAATGCTCTCCGTCGTCCACGATATTCCTCCATCGTCCTTCAGACGATCGTCATCGGTTTCGCCCCTCTCACTCTCACTTGTCGGCGTTCTCGGCTCATTGATGTGATTGTTGTCGTTCATCATGTTCTTGTCCCCATTGATGTCATAATTTTTGTGTTCTTGTTCAATATTAGTCCTCATGCTGAAGCGAAGTCTAACGTCGGGAACCTCCTCGGGTGATCAACGGAGTCTTCGTCGTCCCAAACTCCACGAGTTCCACCTGCGCCATCGCCCTGGTCAGGTCACTCGGCGGTTGCCGTTATCGCGTTGACGCACCGTCGAGGGCGTGTCCACCGCTCCTCCCCGGCCCCTCCGCGTCACAATTGTTCACATTGTCGAGACAAAAAGGTGCTTCACACCCAGAGCTTCGTCACAAGCCCCCGACCATCTTCGGATTGGACGAAACGTGGCGAAGTGAAGTGAGACGAGAGGAAAGCGAAGTGCGACGAGGGGCATGGTGAAGTGAGGTGAGGTGAGGTGGAGTGCGGTGAGTCGGAATGACGAAGTGGGGTGCGGTTGGGGTTTTTCTAGCTCCGCCACGGAATTGATAAACATTTTATTGTTTTGTGTTGCCGAGGTGTTGCGTACCGTTTTCGCAAAGCGCCGAAGGTCGTTGGAAAGTCGCGTCGGCACTTGTGAGGGCGGCGGCGGTGGTCGAGTCGAGTCGTCGAGGCCTCAACTGGAGCGTGAGAAGCGATTCGTTCGCCGCTTTGGAATGTGGGTCAGACCTGAAGTCAATTCGGAAAATGACTCAAGAGTCGGACCAAAAACCAAACCCACAAAAACGACTGATGAAACAAAAGCAAAAACTCCGGTGGGTTGTGGGGAGGAGGAGAAGGTTCTTGTCTTCAGTCCGCCGTTGACGAGGATCCTCTCGCACACACGTCGCATTCTCTCCTCAGACTCCATTAGTCAGGTCTCCACGTCCACGGACTCCACTTCGCCCGGACGCAATTGACCTTCGCCCCGTCGCAAAAAGTTCGCCACTCGCTTTGTCCGCGCCAACAATGGCAGAGTCCTCGAGGGAGGGCGGGTCGCAGGAGATCCTTGGAGTCTCGAGAACGAAGAAGTTTCGTCTGACAAACAGCGAAGCAATAAAACTGTTTGTCTTCGCTTTCGCAGCTCAATATCTCGGCTATCACGAGTATCCATGAGCTATCACGAGTTGTCGCCCGAAGTTGTTCGTTGTTTTCTGTTTTTATTTCGGATTTATCAATGTGATGGTTGGTGGTATTGTTCTTGTTCTTCTTCTTGTTGTTCTTGTTATTGCTGTGGGTGTCGTTGTGGCTGTCGCAAGGACGAAGCTCGCAATTCATACTTGATATCCTTGATTTGTTGCTGATATTGCGCTCGGATTGGATTTCCAATTGGATTCGTTTTCAATCTATCGCTCCTGATCGGAGTTTTTCGCTCAGTCTATTGTTGGATTTTCTTTTGCTCACTCTTTCTCTCTTTGTCCCCCTTTGTCGCTCTCTCCCTCTCGCCTTTCGCACGCATATTTCGGTATTGACTTTAGGTCATCTTTTGTTCTGGCTCTTTTTCGTTCACCCAAAGTCAACACTTGGCGAACTGATATTAAAAACTTCACATTTATTGGTACTCATAGTTGGTTTTGGAGTTTTGTGTGTTAGTATTGTAGTTGTTGTTGCCGACTCACTCCCCCCACAGGACATTTCCTGCGCGAATACGAACCTCTGAGAGGAATTCATGGACCTTGGATCTCTCATTCGTTTGACATCGCGTTTCTCTTTCTCTTCACTGACTCAGACTCCTCCTTCATCTATTTTTCCAGCATTATAGTCACCGTTTTCACAATCCTTTCCTCCCTTTACCAACTCTTCACAATCCTTTCCTCCCTTTACCAACTCTTCACAATCCATTCCCCCTTTATCCACCCTTACCGTCCCATCTGCATTTTCCGCCACAGTTGATTTTCATCTTTCACAATCCATCGCTCTGACGGGTTTCCTCCTTCATCAGAGTTCTCTTATATTTCTGTTTGTCTTCTCCATTTTTTTTCCGTTTGTCTTTTCAATTCTATTTTTCTCGTTTGTCTTATTTTCCATAATCATCGACTGGCGTCTGTCGAACCATCGCGATGTCGCAGATCCTTCGATTATCCTACTTCAAGGATTCTTCATGACTCCCATTTCCATCATCTTCATCGCGTCTTCATCGAGCAATTCGTTTCTTCTCCGAGTCTTTTATCTTTTTCTCTCATCATCTCTTCTCTCGTCATCTCTTCTCATCATCACATCCAGTTTAATCACCATTGGTTGCATTCGTCATTAGAACGAGTCGACGTTTCATTATCAACATCGCTCCCCCCACCCCCAGAGAGAACTTTCGTCCCATTCCTTTCAGTTACCACCCCCACCGCCCCGTCCCCATCATCCTCCATCGCCATGAATCATTTGTCATTTTTATTGCATCGTCCGACGAGGAGTCGCAGTATTTTTCACGCATCGAGCGGAAGCGCTCGTAAATCTCCGGAATAGTCAAAATATATAACTATTCCGCACAGTGATAAATTTTTATCGCAACCGGCTTTTATTGTGTCCGAAAATGCGCATAATTCTTCGCACCCACAACCACACCCACATTCTCCATATGAAATACAATATGCATATATGGATATGTCTCTCTATGTCGTCCTCCTGTCTCCGCACATCGTCTCGACGACACTTAATCATGCATGCTGGGTCAGCGTTTGCATCGTCTGGTAACGATTTTCTAAGATCCCCCTTTGATGGCTTCCTCATACGAGTCGGACTCCATTCCGATGCTGCCCATCATCTCCATGAGCGCTGGAAGAAGTCTCAATTGCTTCGGTAGCACTGGGAAAAAAGTGTATTCGTGGGATCCCTTTGGGATTGCTTTCAATTGGCTGCTCCTTTGGCCCTGGTTCGACGACATTCAGACGGCAGAGAACTTCCGCTCCCACGTGGACATCAGCTGATGAAGTCGTTCCCCATCCCTTCGTAAAGGGTGAAACCATTCGGGGCAGGGGGCATCTGAATTGAGACATCGTAATAAAAACGTGTGAAAAACTGGCCGTGAACCGTTCCCCGGGCTCCTCCGACCCGATGTGCGAGTCAACGAATTTCCAGTAAAACTCAAACGGTCTCCTTTACAATAAATTTCCTGTGTAGTACGTGAGATCCTTAGCAATATCTCCTCTCTCTCTCTCACAACGAGGAGTCCGATTCGGATGCAGTGGCAGAGGCTTCGAAACGAGCGTATTTCATGGGTTTTATTGCGGTTTCAGAGGACACGAAGGACAGAAAGACGGACGGACAGACAGATCTCGACGAGGGCGCTCGCATCGGAGAATGAAGGATGTGCTAATAACTGTATTATGCGGTACAGTGGGGCGAACGCACTCGACGCCAGTCGACGAATGTCTCCAGGTAGCGAAGGACGACCGACCGACTTGAGATGCTGCACCACGATAGGCCAAAGTCCGGTGGCGCTAACAGGATCGTAAATAACGATAGGGATCTGATGGCGTTGGTGAAGGCGATTCTGGTCCAGCGTGCGGACAGCATGTGCCCAGAGCCCGTCGATGCATCGTCACACATCGTCTTCCCCGCCGGCCTCCCTCGTCTCATCGCGAGTTCCTTTGCGCTTAATCATATCATCATAAATTCACCTGACGTCCGCCGGACTCGACATCGCCTTCCTTCCATTCACTACTCATCGTACCTTCCTGCACTTGTTCTTGCCTCTTCTTTCCATGCACCTTCTCCCTCACACCATTCTCCTCGTTACATCGCATCGTTCTTCGTGACATCTCCCACACCTTGGCTAAGCGACCCTCGGCGTCTCTCGTCGTCTGCTCGATTCATAATTTCCTATTCGATCCTGGCGCGAATTTTTCGAGGAATTCCGATCGTCCCTGCGGAGCCGGGGTTCGATGCGGTGCGGGCTGCGCGGCGTCTCCGGAATTGAAATTGAATTATTTTTATTACAATGGGAGGATTGTGGAAAATTATGCGCTCGAAATTATGTGCGCGTCGTCGTCGTCTTCGTCGTCGTCGTCTGAGTTTTATTGCTTTCCGAGGAAACCGTCGGAGGGATGCGGTCTGAGCCTTGGGGGGAAATCGTGCATATTTTACGAATTTCCAGATTTAATTGTTTCTGGCATGACTGGCGCATGAGTCGAGTCCTTCGGCCCGGAGGAGCCTGGGTTCGGGAACTCGATTCCAAGGAATCTTCGTTCCAGGTCTGTGTAATTAAATCCTGGCTTCCAACCAACGGCTCATGCTGAGGACACATTCCACGGTGCCTATGGTTGGGGTTCGCATGGTTGTCACAGGGCTGGTGGCTGGGTTGCCGAGTCGCTGGGGGGCGGCATCGTATCGTGTGGATGTGGCAGACGTCGGCTGCATTCAAAATAATCTAATTTTAATTTCTGTTTTTATTTCCGCCGTTAATTGCACTCCGGGTTTGCCATTAGCGCATGGCGCCTCGGCCATATTCGTGCATGCGCCGCCATAGTCTTTAAACTTCATTTAAATTAATGGCTCACACACACAGGCGCATACCTGCACGCGCCCACATACACACACATGCATCCATCGATGTTTACTTTCGACACTCGATAAATAAATTGTCGCTCACAGTTTAAATGTTTGAAAATTAAAATTACATTCAAGCCTGTGGCCGGCCGTGCGGGTGTGTGCGTGCGTGTGCACAAACATGTATGTGTGTTCCTGGTACATGCCTCGAGTCCTGGTGCACACAATTTGGCCCGAACACCCAGAGCCACAATCGCAATTAGGCTCTATTTACATTTCTTCATACACTTTGCAGTTTGTCCTGGGCAAACAGCCGCCATCTAAATCGAGACACGCCCCCCGGCCAACCGCCCACTTCCCTTCCGCACACCCAACCGATGTGGGTTCTTTATTCATTGTTGCTTTTGTTGTGATTGGCAGTGCTGTTGCCATTGCTGCAACGGTTGTTGTTGTGGCTTGCATGTCGTCCGGCCGCACTTGACACCGTATGCACAGTGGGCCCAATGGTTTCAACTCGTCTCGACTCGTCGACTGATTGAGTAATGGACGCCTTGCGCCACGGAACCGGAGGGAACATTTGCTCCTTAGTCCGAGGAGCCATTTCCTCTCCTCAAAAGACGTTTTTCCGGCTTGTGCATTCGTCATGGGCCGCACGATTCGGAGGAATTTCGCAGTGCCATGGATCATAATATAGCATTACAGCAGGCGGCTGGTAATGGCTCAAGACATGCATGCATGGTGTGGCATTGTAGACCAAGTAGTTTCCAGCCATCGTCAACTGATTTGAAATATGGTTATTATTTCATATGGAAATGTACTCTGAAATGGCTCAAAATAATATGGTAACTGATATAGATTTTTCTTTCATGCAACCGAATTATACACATACGTTTGGTAAAACAAATATAATCATGTGAATTATCCCTGTATAACAACCTATAAGAAATAATGATCTCTTCTAAATTTAGCTCTATAATCCTTCATATTCATACGATAGAAATCATGAATTCCCCACCGACTACGAAACATCGTTAGATTCCGTCCATCGTATTTTGGACTCCCAATAGTTTCATATTATATTATTTCACCATACCCTGATCCTGCAGACGCCGTGGTCACCGTCAGCGTAGAGTTCGGTATACGGTGAGTTTAAGCGATCGCAATCAGACAAATGGATTTAAAATCAGAAACCGCAATTTTATTCACCTGAATGCCGACGGAAAACCCATTAGAGGTGTTTGGGCAGCTCCACCGTGGCTCAACCGCAATCGTAGTCGCAGCACGTCGAGCACATCAAATGCGGCCGGAACAAATGGTCCTAAAACGAGTTCGACTGCGGTTTTCTCGCCCCCACTTTCTCCACCTTCTCCACCCTGCCAGCATGCAGGAGGCAGGATTGGACTGGGGCGAAACTCAAATAACTTAATCTCGATTTAGAACACTTTATGTATCCAATTGAATCGATTCAGAGCCGCCCTCTGGGTTCACCCACCTTCACGCCATTGGTCACTCGACCTTAGTCCCATTTAAAGTTTCTTCTTCGTCCATCTAGGGATTTCATGTCGAGATCAGTGGACGAGTCTTAAAAGAGAGATTTCCTTGCGAGAGAGAAGTTACTTTGAGCTCTGTCTCTCTCTCCTGGGAGGGCTCTTCAGGACTCGGTACGAATCTTCCAGTTCCTAAAATACTTCTTCGCCCTTTTCTCTCTCCCTCTCGTTCTTCGCGCATTCCTTCTGCCAACGCGAATGCGATTCCCATAAAGTGGAGCCGGAGTAGCGAAAGTTTTCGAAATTCTTTATGGCCGGGCTTTGTTCGGTTTACGTTTACGACTCCCCAACGGGTTACGCCATTTCCCCAAAATGCTCCGAAATCCAAGGCATGAAGGGACCAAGTTGCGTAAATCGGGCTCCGGATTAATTCCTTCCGGGCCGGAAACTTCCCAAGACGCATCCGAATCCCTTTCGCTCTGTGGATGCGATGCATGTTCTGGATGTTGTTATTGTCCCTCTTGTTGTTGCTGTCGTTGTTGTCTCTGTTGTCGTTGTTTTTGTCCCAACTGTCGCATGTTCTCCCCTTGGGGCGATTAGTGAATCGTCGTCTGTCTGTCCCATCGTTTGTCGTCCGTCCGTCCGTCCGTCGGTGGCGGCGTCTGGCGCCAACCCGATGACAAGGCGAGACATTTCCGAAAACAAACATCGGAGCGCCGGGTCCCAGGGGTGTCGTCGGAACGTGTCGGGAAGCGACCGACGGCCTTCGAGGGCCGCCTGAGGTTTGTTGGAGACGGGAGGCTCTTCCACCCCTTCCACTCCAGATCAAAGTTAATTCCGGCCCTCGTCGGCGCTCCCCCCACCCCACCGAGCCGATCGTGTTCGATCGATCGCAGCCGCACGCTGTCAATGGGCTGAAGTGAACGACACGAGGAGGGTGGTGGGGCTGCTTGTCGAGGTCCGTCGAGGCCGCGCGGTGCAGCCACCCAGTCTCTCGATCGGCAATCGAAGAGCGCGCAGACAGCGAGACTGCAGACGACGGTGACAGAAAAGCTCACACCATAAATTCCCGCCGCAGCGCGACGAAGACGAAGACGACGACGACGTCGAGGGATCGGTGACTGAGGCGTTGAGTTTGATGGCGATGGCGGAGTCGGCGGAGACGAGACGTCGACGAAGATGGGATGGGGATCGTAAATTTCGCCGCTGATGAGTCGGATCAAATCGAGTGTCGAGAAACTTTTGATGCCGGCAGACGCCCCCGCGGCTGCGGCCGGGAATCGCTTAAAATAGCAGCCGGCTCGTATCATTTCAGATTGGATTGGATCGAACGATCCGACGACGCGTTGATCGCTGCTCTTGTCATGTGTCAGCAACAGTGTCTTGTGGCCGTCAAACCGGAGGCGACAGTTGCATGTTGGACATCGCCGCAACCCCAATCAGACGACCAAAAACAGCAGTAACAACAACAATGAGAAGAACAATGACAACAACAATGAGAAGAACAAAAACAACAACAAGAACCACAACAACAGAAAACAAATCGCACCATTCACCCTCAAATCAGTGGATTCATCGCGACAATCGGAGACGATCGCATGCTTCCAATTAATTAACTCTTGTTTGCTGTGTAACTCTTCCTTTTCCAGTGTCTCTCTCTCCCACTCTCTCTCTCTCTTTCTCTGTCTTGCGCTCCTACTCTTGCTCTTATCTCTCGGTCCCCTTCGCGTCTTTTCGCTGCTGAGATTTGGCTCCGGATTCGGTCTCGTGGAGGACGACGGCGGACGCTGCTCCGTCACCAAGATCGGCGGAGTTGAATGTCACCGAGACATGTGCTGGTGACATGAGTTGTTGCTCCGTCTGGCTGGAAATCTTAGAGGACAGTGATTGGAATGAATCTGTTCCTATGTAGGATTACAGAAAGATCGATAGAGGGGGAATGGAAATAATAAGAAATGCAATAATGAAAAGAAAAGGATCATGCTCCACCTGATATTAAGTAAAAGATATCCACTTAGAGAGATAAATTCAGGCGAGCTAATAGTCTAATTGTAAAGGATTACAAGACTTGGGGGCTCGTTCTCAACCCTATCCTTATCTTATCTGAATAAAGAACTTCTATTCTTAATAGACGATTGTCATTTCCTGAGTTGATGACATACCTAAAGTAATATTATCCAAGTTCACGCGGACCCCAAACGCAGGTATTTCTGCCGCATGACTCACCGATGGGGAGAGGGTAACATGGCCAATAATCCGGCTTGCCAATCGCTGATGGATACAGCGACCGTTCGCGCCACCCACAGCCGGCTAACGGGACGCGGCCACGGACACGGAGCAGAAAGATCAAATGCGATATGCATGCTATCTAGAAATATATATAAATTGTTTAATTTGTCGTAGCAGCAGCAGCAGCGACGCCGACGCCGACGCCGACGGCGACAGCGACGACGACAGAAACAATAACAATAAAACGAATTAACGACGCCTAAAGTCCTCAACGCGCACATAAATTCGTCGGATAATTATCGCCGAGCCGGCGGAGCGTCGTCTGATTCGACAACTACAACAACGACGACGACGAAAACGAAAGCACATTTGAAAGACGAAAATCGTACGATATTAAAAATAAATAAGTCTCGTCCGTGGGAAGGCGTGAGCGAGACGGAGGCAGAGCGAGGGAGGGAGACAGACACCGCCTACTGATGTGTGGTGTCCGTGTGCAATGCTGGGTTGGCAACGCGAGACAGTCGGGAGTCGGCCGGCATGCACTTGAACTCGCCGTCCAACCGTCTGTCTGTCTGTCCGGCCGTCAGTCTGTTGGTCGTGGTTCCTGGTTCCCCGTTTGGCTCGGATTATGTCATCGCTTGGGCCCGTTTCCGAAGGAGGACACAGAACCCTCCAGTGCTGAGTTATGGCTCCAGTTCGCGATGCGGCCGCGTAGTAAAGAAGTGGATTAATTTTAATCACTCCAAACGTGGCTCGTGCGACTGGCTGCCTCAAATGTCGAGGACGAGGCCAAAATATTGGTACACGATCGTCTTCGGGTCTCAGGACTTCGAAGACCTCCGAAAGGAATTCTCATATATTAGGTACATATATCAAGTTCGGTCTCTATTTTACTTCTAGACCCATTACAAAGCTCTTCGTCTGACTCTTTTCGAGAAGAGAAGCCCGTTTTTACCAACTTATTGGCGCTGGTGTGGCGACTTCCAAATTTGTCATCGGCACACTTGGCACCAACAGCAACAGCAGCAGCAATAGCAATAGCACTAGCTACAGCAACACCATCACCAACAATAACAATAACAACATCAACGATACCAACAATATGCAAATCCACAAGAGATTCGAACTCGTGGAAACTGAATCTTGCCATAGAAATAGATTTCTTATGGCGTGGTTGTCACTCTTAGCCCACGATTTTCTCGTCCCGGCCGCCACCGTTTTTGTCAGAGTCAAGGTTGGTTTCGGTCTGGTTGTTGCTTGTACTTATTGTTGTTGTTGTTGGAGTCACTGTCATTCTTTCCTCATCTCATCATGGCCCGGCTCAACTCGACTCAACTCGACTCGACTTGGCTCGGCTCGACTGGTTCTGGTGGGACGAAGCGGCCGAGTGGGTGTCCCGTGCTGCCTCCAATTAACCAGATCTCAGAGCAGTTTCTATATACGACGACCACGACGATGACGACGACGATGGCGCAGTATTCGAAATATTCGAGGCGTATTCGCGGCGTTGGCCATCCATCCACCGAGGCGAGAATGCAAAACCCAAACGTGGCTGAAATTTCCATTTCGAACTCGATCGATTTCGAGCGATTTTCGCTGTTTACTCGTGGTCTTCCGCAGGCTCCGCCGACTCCGGTGGCTTCATCTCGAAGTCGACTGCCTCAGCATCCGACCCCCTGCCCGATGATCGTGGTGTTGGTGGTTGCTGTTGTTGTTTTTGTTGCTTCGGGTGCATCCGCAGCAAACAGCTCAATTTGTTTATTTACTCCATTGCAATGGACTCGACTCGAGGCGGCAGATGCAGCCAACGAAGAAGATGAAGCTAAAGCAGCACAAGTTTTATGATTTGTTTGAAACTGTGTTTGTTTTCCTATTCACTATTCACGTGGGTACATGTGTGTGTGTGTGTGTTTGTGTGTGTACGGGATTCCAGGAGAGTTTATGTAATTCACCATTTCAACATGTTGCCAACAGAACGAGAGCAACTCAAAAATTTCCAAACAATTAATTCGGAATACACTTTATGGGGTCCATTGCAGTAGAAGAGGAGCGAGGGGCTAGAAAGAGAGGGATGCGGTCGATAGACCGAGCGAGAGATAGAGAGAGAGGGAAGGGGTCGAGGTGGTTTCATCGATTGCCAACGCAGACTTTGTGGCGATGCGATTGTGGTTTCCGATGCCCGCGGAATTCGAACATCATCGGTCTAGATTTATTTTCAGCTCTGGTCGAGTTTTTCCTCCCATCGATTGGAAGAGAATCCTACACGAGTTCCAATAATAGGATGGAAGTGAATGGACTCAGTGCCTAGAACCCTATCACTATATGGTATTAATTCATTGGCATCAAATCATCAAATCAGCACCATTGCATCTCATTCAGAACGACTCAATATACAAAAGTTCGTGAACTATCAATCGTCTATCAAGTCATACACGATGAATAAACAAAAACTTCTCTCCACGAAGTAGAAGTCATCGTCTTCAGGTAGAACCTTCCCTTAAATGGCAATAGTTTCTTCCCTTCTATGGCGATAACCTGTGAAAGCTGGTCCGGGCGTTAAATTATTAGCCATATTCATGAGTATTTTGACACCGTGGGGTTGGGCTTTGATGGCTCCATTTGAGCGTGAATTAGTTGGTCCCGAACCCCCACGAGCCGAAGCTGTCAAGCCATTCTTCCAGATGTTGAAACCCGGGCCTCGAATATTGTAACCGAAGCCCCCGCGCCCGGCCCGTCGATCGAGCGATTGGTGAAATTATGGAAACGAAGAATTCATAAATAAGCTTATACTGTTGTTGTCGGCGGAGGCGATGCGATCGATCCGCGGAGGGGCGAGGAGAAATGTCAACTGCCGAGCCATAAACGACGGCCGAGGGCCAATAAAACCGAAGCCGCGTGAAGCGGTCCATTGTCCACTTCAAAAGCATCCGAAGAATGGTTCTCGCTGCAGACTCTCTTTTACGACCGCTGGCTGTGAGCCGTGAACTAGACGGGGGGGATAGGAAGATGGGGACGAGGAAGAGCAGAGGTTCTTTGCTGACAACTAAATCAAAGCTAGTTCGTCCCCTCCCACCTTTCTCCCTCCCTCTCACTATCTCTCTCTCTCTCTTGTACTCTCCGTGTGACTCTTTGGATGGCTTTAAGTGTGAGTTTTAAGTGTTTCTCTCGCCATATGCGGGCCGGCGCGACCACCTTCGACCCGGCCCGAAATGGAGTCGTGCCATTAGCAGCGCCTGGGTGGGCGCGTTCTGAGCCGGGTTCCGACCGACCGACTGTCCGTCCATGTGCTAGTGAGTGTGTGTCCGCGTTTAAAATACCGTAAAATTAATGACGAAACAAAACATGACACTAAAACACGCTTCACGCCGGCTGCGACCGCGGCGTTCGATCTGTGACAGATTTTCGGGAATCTTATCAGCGGCGGTGGTCGTCGCATCTGGCGGAACGTGCGGTGGGGCGAGTGGAGCGGTCGGAGGTCTTGTTTGGGGTCGACGGAACCGGGTCGCCGGCTGGACGTGTGGTCGCCGAGACCTGTGCGGACTAAAAGAGTTCGAGGCTGGACCGAACTGTGAATGGAAAACACATCGCATCAATCGCTGAAGGAGTGAATCCTATTAAATTTCGTATCAACCTGTCGATTGTCATTTCGAAAATTTGAGAGAATTCGCCAGAAAATACAGAGATTTTTTTTCGTTATTGTTGTTGTTGTAGAAGATGATTTTGTTGTTGCAGAAGAAGATTGTGTTGTTGTATAAGAATATGCATTTGTTGTTGTTGATTTTTGATTGCCCCGACTGCATCGGCTTCTGCTGTTCTTTGTTGATGTTTCACAAAGGCCACAGAGAACAACACCGACAAAAACAACAACAAAAACCACAACAACAGCAACAAGCTCTAATGTATCAGTCGATCAACTTGTGCTCGTTGTTTAGACAGAAACAAAACAACAACAGCAACAGTCAAAACAACAACAAACAAGAAAACAATAACAAAAACATCGTTATTCAAAATTTCGTCTTCATTATCGGCAGCAAGTTGATGATCCTGATGATCGAACTCTTCGGTGGTGCTTTCGATGGACCGACCAACTGGAACAACAGCAACGACAACAACAATACCATCAACAGCAACAACAACAACAATGATACCACTACCATAAACAACAACAACAACAACAACAACAACAACATCCCGAGTCATGGCGATGCATCTCATTCACTCGATAAAAACCCAAGAATCGAAGCAACATTTATCGATGTGTGCTGTGCGTTTCCCCCCACCGTCCGTCCCGTCCCGTCCCGCCCTGCCCCTCTCCCTGCCACGCCCCTCCCACGGACACTCCACACTCTCCATCCGTCAGTCGAGCACTCACGCAGTCATCCGTCCCAATGTGGATGCCACATACGGCGCAACATTCGCCAGACTCCGTTCGTTCCTTGGTGGTCGCTCCATCGGTCGATGCGTCTCAGCTCCATCTCCTCTCCCCCCTCTGGCTCCCCTTTCTCCATCAGTGTTTGTTGTTCTTTGGCAACAGTTTGTTTGTGTTTTTGCTTTGGCTCTTTTTGTTGTTACTGTTGTTATTTCCAATTTTGTGGCAACTCGTCTCGAAAATGAAGTATTTTTCGAAAATACACAAATTATTAGAGACACGTCGGGCAGCTCCGAGAATATTGCGTCCACTATCTTCTTATTGACTGGATCGATTACCATTTAGGGTGGCGTGTCTGAGGAACCACGTGCTCCCCCCCCCATCATCAAAGCGTTCCACGTTCTTTGCCGCCGAGCTCCAACTATTGGGTGGTCACTGCGGCGCTTTCGGGCAACCTTCGACCACCCGTGACCCACATGCGCTCGCTCCCAACCTATTTCTTCGGCTCCGTGTGGAGAGCTGATGTAGGTCACGGGTGCGAGAACGAAGAGAACCAAGAAACAGTTCGCTCAGAGCGGGCGTAGACCAGGAACATGGACAGGGGACGAATGAAGAGGTGGAGGACGAAGAGGGGGACGAAATTTCCGAAAATCGATACCAACGACAACGATGATTTTTATGAACTTTACCGAGAAATGTCCGGCGGTCCGGGGTGGGGGGTCTGCGTTTCTGATTGTGTGCCCGGAATCGCCAAGTGGCCAAGTCTCGTGTGCAATAAAAAAAAGTCACATATTATGTAAAATAAATCAATATCCGGTAATTAGCGAGTTGTCGCTGTCACGTCTAATGGACGATCCATCATCTCGCCCAAGTCTCAGCCCAATCCGCACTCAGAACCAGGGCCAGAACCGAAAGAAGCCGGGGGACGATTGCAGTCGGAAGTGATGGTGAGTTCTTCTGCCGAAACCACCGACCACGTCCAACACAGAGAAAGACAAAGAGGAGGAGGAGGAACAGAACAAAAGGCATGAAACGTCACCCGATGAATTTTAAAATAAAGCCACTCGTTTCGACGACCAACGCATTGGAGAAGAGCAGCCTTGGCCAGACCATTGCGGTCCTCGTCCCATCCCGTTGCAATCGATCGATCGATGAATGAATGAACGAATCGAATCGAAGAGTTCGTCCACCCGATCGAGCCGAGGGAATGTTGGCCATACCAGGAATTCCACAAGTCGCCAGCCGTCGAACCCCACAAGGAGCCGAGCATCTCCGGGCCACGGACCCGTCACGTGTTTCCACGTCGTCGTCGTCCACAGGGTTCTCTCCCCGTCATCGTCATCGCCTTCGCCATTGTCGTTGTCGTCGTCGTTGTCATCGCCGCAGACATCGGAAGTGGCGAACGATGTGTTTGGAATACGAAAACCGATGAATTCCGAATCTCGCTTCTCCTTCAACCCCACATCCGAATCGATGGAGATATCGATTACCACAGGAGGCCCTCGGAGGAGTTCGGGGTGATAGGATTGGATGGGACAAACGACCCGAGGTAAGCCTTGTCCCAGTTGGTCGAAGACGCAGTAATGCCATGGTCAGTTAACCACGCAAAGTGAAGAGTTCGCTTCCTCTTCAGCATTTCTTTCTTCCTTCCTTCTCTGTCTCCCCACTCAATTTACGTTTCCTACACGCGCCAATTTCGTATCGCTCAGAGGAGTATGCGGGAGCGAGGGGGCGTGGCAAAGAAATTGGTTCGCTGCAAATGAATGCAAATTTCATTGCTCTCCATAATCGAGCAACGGCAGACAGCACTAAATATCCTTGTTGCTATCCTTGCTGCTGGCGTCTCCTTCGAGTCGAGTCTTGCTTTGTGGGAAAGTTTCAAACTTAAAACTTGAAACTTTTTGTTGTTTCCCCCAGGCTCGAGGTCGAGGCGGCTGGAGAGGGGAGGACGAGGGAGAGGGGTGCGTTGCGAGGTGGTAGCAATTGTTTGTCAGCAACACTTTCTCCACAAAGGCAACAGAAGCACCAGAAACAATAACAACAACGACGAGACTTCCTCGGGTTTATTGATTTTTTATTGCCTTCTCTAAGTCTCCACGGCCCAGCCAGCCAGCCATGGAGGAAGCCACCATAATAACAATAATAATAATAATAGAACAGCGGATCAAAATGGAGTCGGCAAAACGGAGCTGGCGCCACGCAGCTCATCGTCGTCGTCGTCGTCATCGACGCCTACCCGATTTCCCAGGATCCTCGCGTTGTTGTTGTTGTTGCGCCCAGTCAGTCGACGGGATCCAGCCGCATGTGGTCAAAGCGTGCGACGCGATCACGCATGTAGGCTGAGCTCCCCGAGGTACCCCGCGACCCTCGTTGCACCGACCCAGCCTCAAGCATCACACCTTCGTGCGAGCGCCAGGACGCCTCGTCCGTGGTCTGCATCGCGATCGTGTCTGGGCCGCCAGACGCGCGTCGGCCGGGTTCGCAGCGCCAGACACCTCGTTACCAAGGAAGGCAGGGAGTGAGAAGGAGCGAGTGAGAAAGAAAGAGAGAGAGAGGGAGAGTGGCAGAGAGCTAGAGTCATAAAGAGGAAGAGTGACAAAGAGGGAGCCAGAGAAAGAGCGATGATCGCGATATCAGGCTGGGCTCGAAGATTCTGGGAAGTGGCGCGAAGTCATCGTTGAACATTGTCGTTGTTTTTGTTTCTCTACTCTGGTTGTCTTTGCGATTCCTTCGTCCTGTGGCCGCCTCTGCCTTCGTCTCCGCCCATCACATGTCGTCGCCTCGCATCCGCCCACACACGCCCCACCCACAGCCAGAGCCACAGCCACAGCACAGACTCCTTCGCTCCCTGTTTGCTGTTTGCTCTCGTGTTAATTGAAGCCCAACCTCGCCGTCAAACACTCCGTCATCGACCGTCATCCGCCCCCAGTGCAGCCCCTCCCTCGCACTGGGGCTGCGTGAGCTGCGGGGACACGATGTTTGTCCTTCGGCCTCGCCAGCAGCGACCGACGTCGGCCCATTGACCGAGCGAGAGCCACCGCCTGGTCCTTGATTGTGTCCTGCGTCAACAAGTGACGGACACCTCTGAGGATGGACAGAGGGCCAGAGTGAGAGGGCGAGCATCCGTCCGTCCGATGTTTGCCCACGACTCGTCTTGATTGATGTTAATTAAGTTTCGGCCCGATGCCATCGGCGCGTGTCCAAACGTCGTCCGAAGGACATGAAGAGCATTCGACTAATGCACATAGTGGGAAGAGCGATGGAGATGGAAGACGTTAGAAGGTAAATCAAATTTCAGATCGAAACAATATTCAAATCTCGTCAGACATTCAATCGATAGAGCATTTCCATTATCACGATTGGAAGAGTTCCATTACCACAATGCCAAGGTCAAGGAGACGATCCCTAGAGGATGAGAGAAAATCGAAAGAAACCGCTCCGAGGCCACGGCGATCTGTCAATTAAAACGACTCAAGGAGGACGCCAGGAGCGAGTGAGGGAGTGAAAGAGGGAAGGAGAGTGAGAAGGATGGATGCACCTCGACAGTTGGCAGCACTTAAGAAGTTAATTGGCCCACAAGCCGTGCAAGTGCTGCCGAAGACGCGCTTCGTCACGGTGGCGTCTGCATCAGACTCAAAGCCAGAGACGCAGTCGAAGTCACAGTCGGAGTCGTAGTAGGGAATCGAAGTCTGTCCCAGCAGAGTCTGATCCCGAATCCAGGATCTCTCTACTGCTGCTGCTGCGGTAGGTGTCTAATTAATAGCTCCGCTATCGGAGTGGCACGGAGTTGTTTATACAGACGCATAACGCACTCCCGCCACTTAAGCCGGGGCGTAACTAACGCGTTAAGTAGATGCCTTCCTCCTCTTCGTCCTCTCTGTTCTCCCTCTCATCCTCTCTGTATTTCTTCGTGTCCTCTCGTTTCTTATTCTCATCCTCCTTCTTGTCCTCGTTGTCGTCTTGCTTTCATCCACCTCCACCTCGACGACGGCTGCTCGAGGTGCAATTGTACAAAGCGTTCTCTGGGCACGTCTGGGCCTGTTTGAGGTGCAGCAACAGTCACAGCAACAACAACAAAATCAACAGCAGGAACAACAAAAACATCAACAACAACAATAGCAACCAGCAGTCGATGGATTATCCTTTGCTGTTGCTGACTCTTGCTCAGCCCCGTTTTGTGTGAAGACGATCGCTGCGTGGTTTGGTTGTCGTTGCTGGTGCCGATGCTGCTGTTGCCGATGCTGCTGTTGCCGATTCTGCTGCTCTTACTACCGCTGATGTTGTTGTTAATCTCGGTGCCTGTTGGCTGTTGGTGTTGCCACTACGAACACTGTTCCCGGCATTGATGGTGTTGTGTCGTTGATAGAGTGTCATGTGCACAATTCGAGTCGTGGCGAACGGTGAGGCTCTGGCTGAGCTCCTGGGACTTCGCCAGATTTGGTGTAGTTCTACTGACTCCTGACTTCTTCTCCAGACTCCTCCTGGCTCCTCCTGATTTCTGACTGGGCACCCGCTGCACTTACGCGCTGCGACTGTAATTAATCCGTAGCCCGAGGGCGGCCGGGGAGGCCGGCGTTAATTGATTTTGGCCCGTAACCTGCCACGGATCGGCACCAGCACCCACCGCAACAACAACAACAAGAACTGAAGCAATTGCAACGACACCAACAAAAATTTGGACCACAAAAACAACAAGAACTACAGCAAAAGCAGCAGCAGCATCAGGATCTGGACGTTGCTGCGTCGGAGGACAAGCGCTCTTAATTGCATGCTTACGAGCCAGAAATCATGCTACACCCATCAATGAGTCAATCGACCGCCCGCGCCCCGCCACGCCCCTTTCGGCAACTCCACGGGCCACGGGCCTCTTTCACGGCCACTCGTCCCTTGTAGCCGGTAATCTGCATCTTGTGACGCCGAACAACGATCATCTCCTCCCCGCCCCTCTCTCTCTCTCTGTGTCCATTCCACCGACCTTCCATCGACGCATTGTGCCGTCCGACGGCGCAGTTGGCGTTAATTGGGTTCGAAGTGGCAGCCAAGTTGCTGTTGTTGCAGTTGTTGCTGGCTTCTTCTTTGATGCTCGTCCGATATGGGTCGGTCGCATCCTCGCCTCGTTTTGTCTCTTCACCTTCTCACTCTCCTTGTCTCCTTGCCTTCTCTCCCTCGCTCCGACGACCTGCGAATCGGGCCTGTTTAACGCTGATGTGACGAATCCAATTAGATTAGTTTTGCCATGGAAGGAGGACCGGGCACTGAGGTGAGGACGGTGCCCGTCGGCCAACTCCGTCTGATTTGCGATAATCCCGTGGACCTCTCCACGGCTCACCTCACATCGGAGGCCCATGGCCCATCCCACATCAATGCGGATTGTTGCGTGAAAATCCAATTCTCAGCTTGGTGCGTGGCTAAATCGTGTCGATCCTCTGGCGTCCGACGTCCGTCGTCGTGGCCTCTGTGGCGTCTGATGGCGTCTCCGCACTCGGGGTCCGTTGCCCTAGATACGGACCATGTAAATATTTGAAGTCATGTGGTCACTTCTCCAGTATGGACTGTTTGCGGAAATTGACTTGGAATTCAACATTAGGATCCTTCTTATCGTCTCTGCCGTTGACATTTCCATAGAATGGATATCCATAGAATGAATGTTCATTCTTTGTAATTGCAATTGTCTTCTTCCTTCCTAGTGTGGAGTTTTTATGCAGTGTAGATTTGAGAATAAACTTCCTTCTTTGGGCCTCGTGGAGGTCTATTTCACTGGAAATGGATTATACAAATGAATTCCCATCATCGTCCACGACTCAGGAAGAAGTCTGTGCAACGAACTCTACAGGAAGAAGTCTGTGCAACGAACTCTGCATCTGGGACAGTTGCAGATCAGCTCGAGATATACGTGGTATAATATAAGACTGTCGTAAGTGGGTGGAAGCGGGAGAAACTGCGCCAAGGGTCTGGAAGAGATACGGCCGACGTGCCCTGGTTGCGGGCTCCCAGAGACCTCTGGTACAGGCCGAGAATGGTGAAGGGCGCAAGGGGCCAACGAAGAAGGCAGCGAAGCGTGCGATTTTCCCCGGGCGACAGGTCGGTCGCACCGTTTGGCAATATGTCACCGACCGGTTGGACAGACAGAGGGTGTCGGGGACGGCTGTTTGTTGGTTCGTCTGTTCGTCCATCGCTCATGGTTCCGTTGCTATGGCGGCGAATTTATCGTCAGACGAGGTGCTGCCAGGTGATCGCAACGGCCTCGTGGTGTCACTCACTTTTTGTTGTTGTTGTTGTAGTTTCTGTCCCATTGTTCGCCGTCGTCATTTGTGAATTCGTTGATTTTAATTGCCGCCTGCTGATAACTGCGAGTGAATTTCACATTTTGGTGGAAAACCCGATGTCGAGCCATGAAAAAGTCGCACGTCGTTCGCATGGAGAGCAGCGAAGCAACGAACAGCAACAACAGAGAAACAGAAATTACAACAATCGCAACAACACCAGCAACAATAACAGAAACGCACCGAACTGAAGACAATGAAATATTTACGAAATTTCGCAATTCCTGATAGAGATCGCGCTCGTTGCAAGGGGTGGCGAAAACGTTATGCTGATGATGATGACGACGACGAATGCTGATGGCGATTGCGATGACGATGGTAGTGGTGACGGTGGCGATGGGCCATGGGGGTGATGAATGGACAGACGGACGGACGGACAGACAGGTTGGCAATTAGTGCGTCGTTTAAGCGCTCCGGTGGGTTCGAAGAGGAGACCGCGATCAGCCACCTCGCAGCTGTCCTCATTCTGTCTGCCTCTCTGCCTTTCTGTCTGTCCCAGTTCATGTCTGTCTGTCCCAATTCCAGTCTGTCTGTCCCGATTCCAATCTGTCTGTCTGCATGTCTGCCTCTTGCTCTGTCTGGGTCTCGATCTGTCTGTCTTTGAGTTTGTTTCTCTCTCTTGGTCCGTCTTCTTGGCGAATCTTTTCCACGGGCCTTTTCCTTCCCTCCTCTACCCCATCAAACACCCCACCAAACAGCAGCAGACACGCGACTTTGCGCGTGACAGTCAATCACTTAGATCAGCCGTCCATCTGTCCGTCTCCTTGCGTCCACCTGTCCATCGGCAAATCACGGCCAAGACGAGAGGCCTTCGTCCGCAGTGACGCAATGATTTCTATTCATCGAGGGGAGGCGAAGAGAAAGGGAAACGGGAGGAGCAACACCGAACCCTCGCCATTCACCTGGACTTTGATTGAGATTCACGAGTCAAGTTCAAGAATCTCTCGCTCTCCATCGAAGCGCAGTGGATCGGTCCAATCGATGGCATCGCATTTGGATTCCATTTGGACGCAGTTCGTGGCGCGCAAACGGAAGCTTTGCGCTGTCCAACTAGGGGAGCGGGGTGGAGTCTTTAGGGGTGGGGAGCGCAGAAGCTGGGCATCGAACATCAGGCAGCAGCGATCAGCGAGAGGAATTCCTTAACGGCAAAAGCCACGAGCTGAGCTCAGGAGTCAAGCGCGTGCCTCATCCATCCATTCACCTGTCTCTATACCTCTCTTTCCCTCTCTCTATCTCTCCCTCTCTCTACCTATCCCTCTCTTTCTCTCGCTATCTCTCCTCCTCTTGCTACACTTTTCTCTCTCTCACTCTCCCTCCATCTCTCGTTGTCTGAGTGCGCGGCGTTATCACAGCTCCATCGTGAGGCGATAAATTGCACCTGTCCGCAGATGCTGGGCTCGGCCGCGACTCAAAGGCTTCGTCGAGTGCGCTTCTGGACCATCATCTGATCACTTAACGGGACCCCATCGGATTCCTCAGATCATCGGTTGGCTGTTGTGGAGCAGGCAACCTCGACCCAGAGCCAGAGGCAACTGACATGCATTCCAGAGGTATGGACAACACCCGATCAGAGGAGAAGGCGATGGACGAGGAAAACGAGAACGAGGAACGATGATCACCACCCTCACGAGAGGACATCGTTTCGCCCAACGTTTGTCGTTCCTGCCCCTCTCTCCAGGAGCTCCAAACCCAAATGGAATCAATCCATCGGAATTTCTGCTCGCGTTGTGTCCACCGCGGCTCCTCGGCAGCTGTTCCTACCGCATTCCTCGGACGATTGTCTTTCACTCAGTCGCGAGTTCGGCGTTCTCTTTGTGCGGCGGCCGCCGAGGAATTTCTCAATGCCAGAGTCCAGAAGGAACGCGGCGGCGATTGACAGATGGAGCGGATTCTCTCGAATGGTGACCGTTGAGGAGGGTGGGGAGGTCGAGTAAATGGATTGGATGGTATTGGATTGAATTGAATTGAATTCGAGATGGAGATGGGATGGAACCCAATGACCTGACGTTCTCTTTTGAGACAGCCCAAGACCGTCGAAGATTGTGGAATCTACCGGCGCGTGGAGGAATCGTCCGCGACGTCCTTGAGGCGACCCGAGGACATGGCGCCAACGCGCGGCGTCCTCTGCTCATTAAAATGAAATCACAATTAGACAGACCGAGCCATCGGAGGGCCCAAGGACGAGGCCAGCATCCGGAAACCGCAGCCCGATCGAGGACAGAACGCAGAACGCGACACGGAAGGAGGCTGAGGACGCGACTGAGACAAAGGACTCCGGACTGTTTGCGTCGATGCTACCGGAGACGAGGTCAAGCACTTGGCAGCGCCCCGATGAGAACGCGGCGCTCCACGTCATCGCGCAAACGACGTGTTAATGACGTCGCTCCGCCCGCCCTGTCTGTTCTTCGAGGTCCAGGTCGGGTCCTTCACGAGCACCCGCAGCCTCGGCTCCTGTCGCCGCCTCCGCCTCTGTCGCTGGCTCATTGTGTGCTGCCCGCGCCGCCGCAGGACGTCGCTTTTGTTCGATGAGTGCATTTTTCACGCTCGTCCTCGTCCGGCGCTTGCGATAATTGCTCCGATGCTGCTCCGAAGAAGATTTACGACATCTGGCAACGCCGTTGCGTCGCGTTGCGCAGACAACAACCCTTTTGTTCGTCCCACCGTCCCTTTGTCACCCATTGTCCTCCAGTGGCGATCGAGCGCCGCGCACTAACGACCGCCGTCGTCGACCTTGGCCGACTACGATCCGAGGCGTGCACTTGTCGTGACGTTCACGCGTCATCGACGTCGTTGTCGTTGTCCCGCTACCTGCGCCTCGCCTGTGATTTATGACGTAATTGGGTGACGATCGAGGATCAAGGACAACGACGTCGCGGAGGCTGCATTTGCATGAACCAGGATACTTTTAAAAATTACGAATGACGAATGCAAACGAGGACGAGACCAAATTGATCGTTGACCCCGCCACACGTCGATCTCCAACAAAAAAAAAAAAAAACACACCGACTCGTAAAAAAATCGATCGCCCCTGTAGGTCGTCGTCATCGTCGATCTGGAGGCAATCGAGCTCGAAATGCGCCAGTTGCCTCCAGAAGAAGATGAGCCGACAGACGGCTCGATCTCGTCGCCGACATCTGCGAATCCTCGAATTACCAGCGAGCGTCCTCCGCCCCTCACTCGGCTGTGCCGATGTTGCCAATCGCTTTTTATCACCTCGTTGGGTGTGTGTGAGCGCAACCTGATCCGTTGATCGCGTGGCCACTTGAACGCCAGCAGGAGCCGTCCGACCGTCCGTCCGTCCGTCGTCCGTCGTCCGTCGCAGGTGTGATGAGTGGCGAAACCCGATCGGGGCCGCCAGCATCGCTGGGAGGTCGGTTTGAGCGCTTTGAGCCCGACAGACGCCGACGACAGTCGACAGACTCCATGGGATGGGGATGCCCTGATCCTCGGGCCACCTGAGTTGAGCCTTTTTTCGTGTGCCGAACAGAGGCCGAACAAAGTCCTCTTCGCTCAGCTGTCGCTCGCTGTCCGCCGGCTGTCAATCGAGCATCGACTACTCCTCGAATCCTTTCGCTTTCGCCAGGTGGAACCCGAATCCAACAATCGATGGTTCTGTCAACGGGGCGACTCACCCCACCCACACAAACACACATACGTTCATTCATATCCTCGCATTGCCCCGGCATTCATAACGATGCACACGCATATCCTTTAAGCCGCATCCGAGCGCACGTGTCGGTGGCGGCGCATCGGAAAATCGGACGGAGGCGGGGGCGCAGGTATCGCAGCCCCTCGTGTTCGATGGCCTGGCACGTCCTCATGTTGGTGTGTGTGTGTATGTTTGCGTGTCCTTGTTCATGTGTCGAAGTCGTCCTTTGACACTTCGCGCGTGGGTCGACCGCGGAGGCGCAGACTTCGCAATTGTAAATAAAACAACCAGACGTGTGCGAACACTTTTCAAAATTACTGTTTACCCTTTCGCCCCCATCCTTGCAACCGACCGACTACCATTTTGTTAATTAAAAGCTCTTCGCGAAATGAAGCGTGAGCCTAAAGGCGACTGAGGACGCGATTCTCAGTCTGTGAGCTCTGAGAGTGGATCGCTCAAAGGTCGAAAGGAGTCTCGAGTAAGCGAGTTACAAAGGATTCGTGCAACTCAGGGGTTGGCCTTTGGATGATCAGGAGACTGAGTATATTTAAAAAGAAAGATCGAGAGAAAGACGAATGCACATGGAAGTAGTTAGTCTTCTTAATGATTATGCCAAATCCTATTTAATTGTACTGCAGTTTATGGTGGAGGATCCTTCATGAGGCGATGAATTCAACTTGATCTCCTGGTTCATGGATGAACCCAGGAGATCGACTGAAATCAACCTCGAAGTGTGTCAGGGCAAACGATGGATTACAAACGACATCAACGACGATGACTACGTCGACACTTTACACTAATTGCGGCAGATGGAGCCGAGCCGAATCGAGACGGACATCGGCGGCAGCGATGTCTCCGCTTGAAATTGGATTCAATTGAAGCTTCCGGGCCAGAGAGAGAGAGAGGAAATTAGTCGATCCATCCACAGTGGAGCTTCAAGATGCTGGCGAGCGAGCTTTGATCAACGTGACCATTGACGACTGACGACCAGCGATCGTGGACAAAGGCCTCGTTCGCGCCATTGTCGCCGGTAATCAAGTTGTTGTCGTCGATGGCAATTGTTGCTGACGAGCGGCGCCAAACCGCCGCCAATTTCCACCCGCCATGAGTCATAAAATATCAAAATCGAAATGGTTTCGGTTGTTTGTCTGCTTCGGAAAGAGGAAATGCTGGGACTTTGTAAATATTGTGGATGATTGCTTCCGATTTGCGAACGAGGCAACAGCGGCGTCCGGCGGTTCGGCCATCCATCAATCAATCAATCAATCGAACGCCCGCCCGCCAACACCGCAGTTAGACATGACAAAGACTAATGCCACGCCCCTCAAGCCCCCTCCCCCATCCAGTGGGTTCACAGATGGGCTCCGAAAAGCATCGCCATCGTCATCGTTATTGACTCGAACCGAATCGAAATGCAATGAAATTCCCCTGAATATTCATTTTACGACGACGAGGCGCTGCTCATCATCATCCGCTTACGTGCGCTCATTGCGAATTCCACGGGCGTTGGCAGGCGGCAATAACACGGCAAACAACAGCAACAACAACAACAACAACAATAAGAACAGCAACAATATTCAGACCAGCAATAACAAGTAGCAACATCTTCATTGCCAAAGTCCCCATGCGCTGCCATCGACAACATTTTCAAGTATTTTGCCGCATTGCGTCTGTCTGTCCAGGGCCCTCACCCTTCAGTCAATCCATCCATCCGTCTATCTGTCTGTCTGTCTGTCCGCCCATCACAGTTGTATCGTTATCGTTGTCGTTATTGTTGTTGTCACTGGCGCTGCTGGCTCATTACAGCAACATTTGCAATTTTCCAATTGTCAACCATTAAAATGATATAAATTCAGAAATTACTGCCACCACGTGACTGACTCGTGCATCACCGAGCGATCCTGTATCAAGGACGGAGCCCCACATTCCTCCCCTCGCCCTCTGTCTTCTCTCTATCCTGCTCAACGTCGGCGACGAACCGAACACAAGCGGAGCGGAGCAAACCGAACAACATTTCAATTTTCAAATGCAAATTTCTGAATAATTTTAATACATGTCTCCTCGAGCCTCGAAGACATGTCCAACTTCTGCAGGATGCGTCAGGATCTGCCTGGCAGCTGGCAACACCTCTCTCCCTCTCTCTTCTTTTCACCCGGAAGGCGGTCGTGTCACTCAGTGTCGTCCTGGAACATCCATCTTCCACGAGTCTGGCTTCTATTGCAAGAAATATTTATCGATCCGGGTTCTTCTGACTTCAGTCCCCAGGACACTAAACGCCTTGCAACGAGGATAACGAGTGGAAGGATAGAGGAACCAAAATCATCTCGTGATATTTCTAAAGAGTTGAGAACGACGCAAGTCTGCGGTTTCCCCCACCCAACACGATGCGAAAAAATAGGCCAAGGCGCCGCGAATCTCCATCAGAGTCAGGGGCGCGGGATGCGAGGCGAGTCTTTTGGTCCAGCTGAGCCATAAATCTGTGCCATGGTCTCATTTCAATCGGGCCAAGGAACGTGCTCCAATCAGGGGAATGGAGTGAAGCAGAAGGCGGCGGGAAGGGAAGCGTGGAATGCTGAAGAAATACAGATGAAGGAATTAACATACGAAACGAACTCCAGCAGACAGAGCGACGTTGGCGAATCGCGAATCCTTGAAGAGTCAACTTGGCCCGAAACCCAGCCCCAGCCCGACCGCGAGAAGCCGCTTGAAAGGAAGCGCACATAAAACTTGCACAAGAAAAATGAAGTTTGCAAATTTAAATTCGAGATCTTTGAGCGCTTCCCGCAATTTGGCGGCATCGTTGGTTCCACGCAACAACTTTTGAATTGGTTAAAGAAGTCCACGGTTCTCTCGAATTAAAGCCTTCATTCCTCTCCAGGTAGGCTTCGTCGATTTCGGCGTCGCCGGGTCGAGACGTCTTCTTGGCCTGATATTTCGTGTTTCGTCTCCTCCGCCTTCGCAGACGGACGTCGTCGAGTGGGCCTCGGCCGGGTCGGGTCGGGGGCTGCCAAGTCGACGACGTAAACTCCGAGCGGCCAAAACGAACAAAATATAAATTTTAATTATTCCTGCGAAAGGCCCGACTTCGACTCTGACTCCGGCTTCAGCTTCGCCTGGGGTTCGGCGGGCCGATGGCGGTGCCATGGAGAAGACTCGAGACGACTCCCGATGGGCCGAGGGATCCGTCGAGAGTGCAACGGGGAGGGTTCTGGAAATGAAATTGAAATTCCATTGTGAATACGGGGGCGTTACCGCAACGAAAGTATGCAATAAATATGCATGCGAGCGATATGCGTCTGCCTGGGTCTCTGACGCGCCACTGACGGCGATTGAGACGGCGACTGCGACGACGGCCCCTGATTTGAATAAACCCGAGATGGTTCTTCGTTCCCACAGTGCTCCATTGGCCGTGTTTTAATTTAAATTTATTATTAATAGCTTGCCTAAAACCCGAGTTGATCCTCGCCACGTCTTGGCGAATCCTCGGCCCTCGGGAACCTGTCTCGGGAACTCTTCACTTTAATTGCCCTGGCTTATTAATAGGAATGTGGGAAGATGTTATAGTTCATCTCTCCTACGACACTATTACCATATACAGCCGATCTCAGCACTACTCAATTTGTCTGGAAGAGAATACAACTATCTATCCGTTAATAGATGGGTCGCCACCGCCAGTCAAAATCCTCCTCTCACCTTATCAGACCGGAATGAACCCGAAACTCCAACTGAAAGAAGTTGGCACCTCATTCCATCGCATCCAGACTCAGTTCACACCTGATTTCGTTCTGAACTCTCTTTCTCCCTCACTCCATCTTCTTCTTCGTCCCTCTCGTTGCGTTCTGGCGGGATCTGATCCTCAATGGAGACGACGTTTGTGGCACGAATGAGGTGAAGCCATCGGTCGATCAAAGAGCCCGCCGCCCTAATCATGAGAAATTAGTGCGGACGACCCCTGGGCCGGCTAGATAAGCATCTAATTATCCTGTAAAATCGTCGCCTCGGCCTCCGACTCCGACTCCGACTCCGTCGCTGTCTCTGTCTCTGGTTCTCGGTCTGAGTCTCGGTCTGTGTCTTCGGGCGGGAGGCTGTCAGGTGAAGCGCCACTCCTAGGACGCTGATGCGGGTGGCCGCCGACACGCAAGCGACACGCAGGCGCAGGATCCGGAGGAGAGGCTCATTAATGACACACCTCTCGCTCGGCCCGACCCGACCCGCCTCAGCTCGCCTCACCTTTTGTCTTACCTCTTCTTGCCTTCTCTTGCCTTGGCTCGGAGGCCGGCCAAGATTGCGGCGACTGCGGGCGCATCACGCAAGTCCTTCGGGGCTCATTAAGGCTCATCGACGTGGATTCGACGGACGAACGGACGAGTTCCGCTTGATTGAACCGAGAGGCGGGGGACGTGACCGAGACTCGGCATTTTGAAGGGCCCGAGGGGGCGTGGTTCGCGGGCGCGCCGGCCGCAGCGTTAATTATATGTTAATTCGTTGATCCTGGCCGCATCGGCGTGCGTGTGTTTGTGTTTTTAATTGAGTCGATTTGAACGACGACGACGACGGCGGCGGCCTCGTTTGATTCCTCAACCAACGAGGCATCCCTGGTGGTCGTGGTCCTAATTCTTGTTGCCGTTGATCACACGGTTTTAGCGCACGATTTGACCGATGATTAATCGCCAGCGAGTTGTTGACTCTCGGAATCTCTTCGAATCACTTCCTTCCCATGGGTGTCTCCGGCTTTCATTGAGAGTCTCGGTGTAAGGAAGGAACTTGTTTGAAAACCTTCAGATGTTGGTTTGGCAATCGAAGGGTTTTCGTTTCAGGTACTGGGATCATCGATCAATTGTCGATGAGGATGGTGAGGAGAGTGTTTTTTCTGAACTCTCTATGTAATCACGACCACTGTCGGTTCTTGTCGAATTCTAGTCAAGCGAATTTCTTTTTTTATTACTCTTTTCTCTCTCTCCATCTGTCCTCATCTCTCCATCAGTCCCTCTCCCTTCACCTGCCCCTCTCCCTTCACCTGCCCCTCTCCCTTCACCTGCCTCTCTCCCTCCACCTGTGCCTATCCCTTGATGGAATCCTTGAAGTCACCTCACGTTGATTGACCGTCGATCGATCGATCGATCGCCCGACCTTCGCACTGATCCCCTGTTTGTGGCTGAAATGCCCGTGAGTCACGTGTGGGAGTCGAGTCGAGGCGAGTGGAGTCGAGGGACCCGGGCGCCTGCTCAAGGGACGACGTGCTCCATGAAACGCTGTCAGTCACCGGAGTCGGGTCCCTCCGCTGCCCCCCGATCACTCCACGGCGCTGACACAATTGCTTGTATCTGGAGTAGGCCAACAGCAATAACTACAACAACAACAGCAATAATAATAACACCCACTTAATGTCATTCATTCGATGTTTTTGTTGTTGTTCCTTTTTGTTGTTATTGCTTTTATTGTTTTTGTTATTGCTTTTGTTGTTTTTGTTGTTGAGATTGTTAGCAATGTTGTTATTATTGTAAAATTCATAATTTAACGTCACGTACAGCGCAAACACAAGAGACGTAAAATATGTTGTTGTCGTTGTTGATATCATTGTTATTGTTATTGTTGTTGTCGTTATTGTTGTTGTCGTTATTGTAGTTGTTGTCGTTTATTGTTATTGTAGTTGTTGTCGTTATTGTTATTGTAGTTGTTGTCATTTATTGTTATTTGTTGTTGACTGTTGGCCATTGTTGGCGAGAGCTGAACATTGACCGGATTCATGCAAATTGAATTGAGTGCCGGGTGCTGAGAGCGATTGTTGTTGTTGTTGTTCTTATTGCTGTCTCTCGCTCTGTTGTTCTCGCCGACAACCTTGACAAACAGCGCCCGTCCAACCGTCCATCCGTCCGTCCGTCCGTCCAAGTGACGTGCGACTGATGTCTGCCTTCGGGGACTGCCCCAACAGGCTGCAAATCCCTCAGCTTCAGTCTCGGCCAGCTGGTGGAAAATCCGCATCGCATAGCGCACGCCGCCAACCCTGACCCTGACCACTAGGGCCCGAGGCGCACCTCGTTGCGAACTGGGCGCCGCTAATTGGTCCATTGAGATCGAGCCCACGACTTGGGTCCGTCCGTGGGGTGACGAGAGGAGGCGGGGGACGGCACTTGTAGGAGTTTCTCCATCCCAGGGACGAGGGTGAAAGTGACTTCATGATAGTTGACTGCTAGAGGTAGAGAGAAGTAGAAGGTCGGGAATTTTCTCGCTAGAGTCATCATCATGCGGATGTGGAGATTCCTAAGAGCACAAAGATTTCGCCAAGAACCATGAGGAACCGAATAAGCTATTAGTACCTTAGGAGAGTTATTCGCAAGACTTTTATAGATCCTGAGTGGTGAACTTCACCAATCCATTATTTTATAGACACTGAGTCAACTTCAGCTAGCCTTTTCAAACCCTGACTCGACTTCACTCAGCCATCAAAAGTTTTAGGTCTTTTTCCAAAGAGTTTGTCCATCCATCCAGAGGGCATCGGCTCCTTCTGTGTCCGCCAGGTCGAAGAGCCAGGTGGAGAGCGACGACAAGCGCCGAAACCGTCAGTATTTGGAGCAGACATTCCGCAGTGGACTCGCCACGAATTCCAGCCACCGTTCGGTCGGACGGTCGGTCGGTCCACTGATCGTCGATCGACTGCCGGCGGTCGGATGAAATTCCGGCGAAATGGACTCACGTAAGCGCGACGCGACCGCCTTCTTCTAACTGGCCGAGACGCCGAAGGCCGAAACACGTTTGCCATGAACTTGGCCAAATGTCGCGGCGTCCAACGACTCGTCGCTGGGGCCTCCTTCGCCCCACCCCGCCGCTCTACTGGGTTCCGCCCCCCGAAACAACAAAGACAAAGGCTCGCTCTCTCACAAGGCCATCGATCGGGCCCCTGCGCTGCCGCTGCCGCTGCTCGCAATTAACGTGGCTGGTTGTCGACGCCGCTGCCACCGTCCTGTTCGGATGCTTTGGTGGCGAATTTTGGCCAAATGGCAATGGCAACGGCAACAAAAAACAACAATAGCATCAAACTGTCATAACGGCGCTCTACGAGACGACAGCATCGACCACAACAACAGCAGCAGCAGCATCAACATTCACGATGTTGACGGCGAGAACGTGGATGGCGCAGACCGCGGAACGTGGTGTGGCAGGTAGTTGGATCCCGACCCGTCCTGGATCGCTGCGGTGATGGGTGGACAGACGGATGGATAGATGGAAGGACAGACAGACAGACGGATGGACGGACACACTTATGAACGTGGCGAGCGGCTGGCAGATGAGGAATGATCTGAATCGGATGAATTCCGATCGATCGCTCGTGTGGAACTGGCCATTGTTGTCGTCGTCGTCATTTGTTCTCCTTGTTGCCGCTGCCGCCGCGATGTTGCTGTTGTTGTTATTGTGTGGTGGGCAAAAAATGATAATTACCAAGTTCGGCTTCAAACACCACGAGCGCCCGACGAAGCCCGACTGCAATTTCGATCGAGTCGAGAAGCATCGGCCTCTGGTCTGGAAGCAATCGACGTCGATCGTTGGACCCATCGACCGGACAAACGATCGATCGATCGATCGATGGACGGAACGTTCGGTGATCAACAAAGAAATTCATTTGTTTTCGACGTGAAGTTTGTCGAATTTTGATGCGATTCCACTCTTTGAACCGCGGCGCGACGGAGGAGGAAATCGTGAACCGCATTCCTATGAGTGCCAAATACGATCGAGGTTTTGCATGAGCGACGCCCGTGTCCAGGACGAGCCGAGGTCCTTGTCAGAGGTCTCAATCCCCTCTCGCTCCTCCCTCCTCGGATGTGGAGCGACAGTTGTTTGAAACAATGCAATTCGTTAGCCATGACTTCGATTGGCCAGAAATCGAATTAGCGCCATAGCCAGGATCCCAGGTAATTGGCTTTGATTCCATTGCGATTGGCAGAAACAGCCATCGACAGACGGGTGAGGGCGACAGTGAGAGCGGAGGAAGTGGAAATTGAATATTGCTCGGAACCGATTTCGCGCTCAATCGAATTAGGGATGCGCATATTGTCCGCACTTCAAGCTTCCCCCTCCGTCCCCGTCCCCAGGCGACGTCCAGCGCATTTCGAGAGATTTTTAATTGATCGCCGCCGGCGAGTCCGCAAATCATTTCAATTAGCATTAACGCCATTCAATTGGTTCGTCCTGCTCGGCCATCGCTGGCACGGATCGATGGCGGGCTCGGGCGCGGGCGCGGGGGCAGCAGCAGCAGTCATTGTCAGGATATGCAACCGATTGGAATTGTTGCTGCTCGCGGAAGCGGAAATAGAAATCACTTCCGCTTCGCTGGCAACTTTTTCTACTTCCGATCAGGGTGCTAGTGATGGTGGACCGACACACGTGGGGATTCAAAACGGATCCCACGAGGAGTCCGATTCACTCAGGCCGGATTCCCACGACTCGGATTCACAGGAGCCCTCCTCGGTCGCCCTTCTCGGACGGACAAGGGACTCATTATGTACCTCGGCCAAGCTCCACTTCTCGTCCTTCCGCAGGGACTCCGCACAATGGTCTCATAAGCTCCTGAATCGCATCTTGTTCGCGGGCCGCATCCTTGGGCTCCATCGCCAGGATGCTTCCGCCATGACGACTTCGCTGATCGATGGCGCCTCCTCCAAGTGTATTTATGTACGTGTTTTTCAACTTGGTCCGGCTCGACCCAGACTCCAGACCGGAGACGCCACGAAAAACACACACATTAATTAGATTTTCTGTTGAATCAGGTGTTCGTCCTTGGCCGGAGTTCCGGAGGATGAACAAGCGAATGCAAGCGAATCGATGTAATATTTTGTCCGTCGTTCCTGCTCTTCGTTCTCTTGCTCTTCTTGTTCTAGTTTTAGTTTCCCTCCTTCGACTAGTTTACGTATGTACTTGTTGTGAACTGTGGCGCATCGAGAAAAACAACTACAACGAGATAATCGAATTCCCTAACTATGCACATGTCCTTGGACAGATTTGAAACTTTTTCAATACTGCATGTGGTCCGCAATCGCTTTGAAGTGCAATGAAAACATCAATGTTTTCCTTTCCAACAAAAAAATCGAGTTGTCCAGCAATTCAGAAGACTGCTGAATGGAGCTATGATGAATTTTTCCCCCTTTAACTCTCGTCCTGGGATCGGGAGGGATGATATTCGAGCAGAACTCGGACCGTATGCTGTGGGTGATCCGTGGCGGAAAAGTTTTTTTTTTTCAGGCCACTGCTGAATAATGGATAAATTAATTTTTTATTTTTCCCGAGGCAACAATTCAATTTAACAAGGATAATTTTAATCGTGCATCCATATTCAGTAAATTTAATCCGCGGGTTAAATGACATCACAATTACATAGTTCCTTTCAGTTAATTCAGTTAATTCCGCTCCAAGCTGAATATGTTTCAATAAATCATTTCGAGCAGAGAATCAATCACTCAATTCTTTCGACCGTCTGCCGATGTTCGACGGATAAGGATGGGCTTGGTGCTGAAGCCTCATTATGCATACGACTCTTTGAGCAGAATAGCCATTCAGCATACAGCATTCGTTATTTTATGACTACTTCAGACTGAAACTGAAAATAATTCCCTATTCAGGTCTCAGCCAGGAATCAAATTATTCTCATTATAACAATCACAGTGGTTCCAGCCCACATAATATTTTTAAACATATATAAGGAGTCATTGCAATTTTTGGTAGAGCATAAAATGGTAAAATAATATTAAAAAAATTATTTAAAACTATTAAAAAACTATTGAAAACAATTTTTTTTACATAAATGGATTTTTCGATTTACTACCCAAAGTAGAAGAAAAACTATTTTTTTTATCTGAAAATGGTTGAACATTTTTAATAAACAAAATTTGATATTCAATAAAAAAAAAAGTTTTTTTTACCTCAAAATTTTTATATATATTATATTTAACAAAAAGTCTGATGTTCAACATGTCAGAAAAAAGGTTTTTTTTCATCAGAAAATTTGAGAGTGAAAAATGTATTGAGTTCTTAATGATTTGGTTAAATTATAAAAAAACATAAAAATAAATAGTATTTCCGTTTTCGATCCACTGTGCGTTGTCTACTTGGTGCTGAATAGCAATTCAGATGTTGAATTCAATATTTCCGAAATGGATACTCGAGGAAAATCGCACAAGTAGCACCGAGCCTGGCCAAGGAGCTGGAATCCTCCCTGGAGCCGAGAGCGTTTCAGCGGAATTCCATGGCTCGCGCTTGTTCCATGCAAATGAGGCGAGGTGCGTGGGCCCAAATAGTGTTTCCTCGCCGAGCAGCAGATCGGCGATAGCAGGCATCGCAGATACTGCAAATGTGGCAGCGACATAAAAAACAGTCGCATCCCAGCTGAGCCTCCAACGACTGCTCGACTGCCGAATGGAGTGGGGGGGGGGGGGGGGATTCTGCGCCAAGGACGATGGTTGGGGCCGAATGTGACAAGTTGTGGAAATATTGCGCCCGAAGATGTTCAGCGTCAGCGACAGCCACGACGACGACGAGGACGACTGCGATGAACGACTACGACGCGGATGATGACGATGATGAAGTCCAGATAACAATGGAACAAGCGCTGCACGGCAAGAAGGTGATTTACTCGCGTTGCTGTTATTGTTGTTTTGGTTGTCGTTTTACCTGGTGTAGTTGTTGCTTTCATCGTTGCTATTGTTGTTGTTGTTATTGTCGTAGTCATAGTCGCCGTGCTATCGTCACAGCCATTACAACAGCCGCGAACGGATTCGCTGGAAATACGCACTACTGCCTCCTGGACTCCAGCGATACGTGGCCGGCGATAAGCAAAACGATTTATTGCACCGAAGGCGCGGCGGAAGGGGGGCGGGGTGCGACCGGAGATTTACAGCCGCACGCAGCAATTTGCGGACCATTACACGCTCGATGGCATTTTAAACGGCCGATGAATGGCTCGATGCCCGCTCCTGGCGCTCGCCGAAGGGACCAGGGACGAGGGAAGGTGACTGAAGGAGTGACGAGGGAGGGCGACTGAATGGTGGGACGGACGACGAGTGGGTGCGGGAGTTGTCAACGTCATCCCGATGGCATCTGTGAGACTCCTACGGAAGCGGTTTCGTCCTTCCTTCGCTGTTGATCCTCGTTGGGGGGCGACTGCCGCGAGTGGATGCAAATTGCACTCGTTACCCTTGAACTTGTCACAGCGGTGATCGATTCGGCTACTCCTCTTTCCATTCCCTTCTCACAGGGCGTAGCCCAGAGGTGGGCAACGCGATGCCTCCACATCTGAAGTGTTTGGACGTAATTGAGAACGCTCGATTCACGGGGACAACTCTCCACTCCCAGGAGGCCGTCAATTGCGGTCGTTCCCACGAGCGGGGGCGGATTCGCCGAATCCCATTCTCGAACGGACGGACGGACGAACGACGTCGATGATAAGCCCTCCATTCATCGACGATGGCGATGGGATATTTTCGAAATTCGAAGACCGAAGGAGAAAGAGAAAATTAAACAAACATCGGTATCGGAGTCGAAGTCTCTCCCATAGCAGAAGCAGCCATGAGAACCAAGAACCGAGTTTGGGTTTGTGGCCGAGGGAGGTCGCGGGGGTGGTGAACCTCGTTGAGGCGTCAAACAACAAGAATGTCAACAGAATGCGGTGCATCGTAATCTCCGTTCTCGCCTCCGGGCAGCGCCTCCCGCTCCACCGAACCTCGGACCCTCCACCGCGACTCCTCTGCTTCTCCTCTGATCCGTCCCTGCTTCTCCTCTGCCTCCTTCTCTGCTTCTCCTCGGCCTCCTCCTTCTCATCGGTCCAACTTTTAACTATTGTGTAGCCAAGTTTTCGAGTTATGTGTCATTGTTGGCGAAAGCAAACAACAACAAGAACAACCAGAGTAACAGCAATAGCAAGAACAACAAGAGCAGCAGATAGTAATAATAACAATGACAATAACCCAACAACACAACAGCAGCTACGAAGAACAACAGTGACAACAACAACAATAATGAAGAAGAACAACAGTGACAACAACAGCAGGCCCAACGACAACGAGAACAACGACAACTCGAACGCTAACAAGAGGATCCCCGACCCTCGCCCCGCGCCCCGCTCTCCCGACCAGAACCATACCGACGAACACTTCTGCCGTGGACTTGAAGATTTTCCCATGACTCGATGTTTGTTTTCCGTGAGTGAGTTAGTGCGTGCGTGTGTGTGCGTGTGTCTCGGCCGACTTCGACGTGGAGCCCCGTCCGTCCGTCTGTCCATCCATTCAATCGTCCGCGTGGCCACCTCCGACGCAAGCGGTCCGTCCGTCTGTGCACTTGTTCGAGATCGAACCCGGCTCAGGCTGCGCTACTTCAGCCATTCAGATCGGAGCTTCCGTGCCGATGTCCAGCGGACCTCCTTCTCGATCCGTTACCCCGTTAATACCGGGCAGTCGGAGGTGCCTGATTTAATAGCTCTGGAATCCCGAAGGTCCCTGAGAGAAGTGGGATCTTATGAAGAGGGAATAGGAATCGAAGGCGTGGATTTCCATGATCAGACAGCGATTAACACCGAGGCAGGGGAATCCAACCGAACCGTGCGACCTGCTTCAACCGAGGGCACTCGATGAGGACCCCCCTTCTCGACGGGTACTCGAGGGACGCGGCCAGAAGTGGAGCAACGAGAGAGCCTCGAGACGATTAATTGCGTTCGTGCGCCTCCGGAGATGTTTGAGGTGTTTTATGGGATGTGAGGCGATGCGATGCGATGTGGCTGCGAACGGACGTCCGAGGGATGCGCGTTGCACATGCACGATGTTTACATAGGTGAGAATATGAGGTAGTCTGCGAGAACAACAACAACAATAGGAATATCAAGAACAACAGAAACAACAATGAAGAAGTCGGGAGCAGCATCATCGCAAACAAGCCCGAAATTGAAGTGGACCGAACGAGAGGAGGAGAGTCCGAACAAGTGATTGAGTGAGAGGGAGAGAGAGAGAGAGAGGGGGGGAGAGTGACAGATAGAGAAGGATGATTGAGAAAGGGAGGGAGGTAGAAGAAGAAGCACGAGAAAAATAACGTGATAACAAACTATTAACGATTGATATTGTTTGCGGTAATTTTCACTTTGATGTTAATATGCCCTGAGAATCTCCAAATCCGACGCGCTCAACGAGATCTCATCTGGTTCCAGCCCATCCCATCCTAGCCCAGTCAATCCGTCTCATCTCATCCCATACCGCACCAGTCCATCCATCTCATCTGATTCCAGGCGATGCCAACGCCATCCACAGGCATCTGCAGCCACTTCAGCTCGACGAGTGGAAGCTCTTCGGGGATCAAGTCGGGGGCTGGGAACCGTTGCCTCTTCTATTTTCGTCTGTGGGATCGGATCGGTTCGGTTCGGATGGGGCTTCCGCGAGAGTGCGTTAAGAGACGTGTTGACAGCTTCTGTGGGCTGCTACCGCTGTTGGCTGTCGGTCGGTCGGTCGCAGTGGCCTGGGAAGATCCGCGCTGCACCTGAGGACGGCAGGAGTTGGGGCGCTCGTCTTGTTTATTTTGACTGCGGAGTTGTTTGGAAACATTTGTGTGTGTTATTCGGAGATTTTCACATCTCTCTCTCGTCCGTCGGAGTGAAGCGCATTGTGTGAAGCGAATCTCTCCCGGGAATCCTTCGCTCGCAGCTTCTTTGGCCAATTATCGGGAAGCACTTCGGGCAGCATCTGCATCCGAGGGCCGCCCCACTTCCACTCCGATGCCACTCAGCGCCCCACTCGACCCGGTCTCGTCGCGACACACTTGTCCGCCCCCATCGGCCCCACCCACCCCTCGTCGATCGCCCATTCCTCGAGGGGCGCTGCAATTGTTTCGCAATTGAAATTGAATATTTTAGATTCTGCTGTAACTTTGAAATGGCTTTCTCTGCTTCGCTTCGCCTTCACTCGACCCTGCCTCCGCCTCCTCTCGTCTTCGCCACCCCGGCTCCCCTTCGCCCCGTCATTTATTTCCACTTTCGTTGGCACTCGTGCCGAGTTTTCACATCTTTGTCTGGAGTTTTATTTCTTTATTGCAACATTCCCCGATCCCGATTCCGATTTCGATCGGATCCATTCGAATGGCATCTGCTGCTCGGTTCTGATTGTTTCGTAAGTTTCCTATCTTTACGATGCTTTTTATGCACCCATCTCATTTCGTCGAACCTCTCCTCGATCCGTCGGGGGTGACCGGAACTCATGCTGGACGTTGAGAGGAAAGAATACAGCGTTCTATGGACATTTGTGTATCGTATCATGAACGTATGCAGAATAGGTCTCAATAGTCGGGGATGTACTCGATGTTCTTCGCATTTGACGATGCCAATAAAACAGTCATGAAGCCAGAAGTGAACTCGAAATATAAACTCAACGAGTCGTCTATATCCGCTAGTAGTTCAAAAGGACCTTGTGAGCCAGAAGTTTTGTCCACCCAACCATCTAAAGGAACAGCGAGTGGAGGAGGAACCTCGAATGAATAGAAATTCCGCTCTCTCTATCGATTGCTAATGCAATTCGAACGGAATCGGGCGTAAATGCAGAAATTGTTGCGTCGTAATTTTCAATTTGTTCGCGATTTGCGAATTGCAACCGACCCCACGACACGCCCTCCCCGCCTTCTCCACCTTGCGGATGGTTTTTCATTTGCAGTAGATTCACATTTTGTCAGTTATTGGGACGCGGAGCTGAGGGAAAATTAAAATTTGCTCCCTTTTTGGCAAGGCAACAAAATTACCAACAACAACAACACTAACAACAACGACGACAACAACACCAACAACAACAACACTAACGACAACAACAACAACATCAAACCCTAAGAGGAAGTAATAAAAATGTAAAAAAATTTCTCGACAATGGAGAACCGCGAAAATTATTCGCTATTCCTTATTTCCTTCTATTTGGTTGGCAGCACTGCACAGCGACGACTGCAATACTGGTGGGATAGACCAGCAACAACAACAACTACAACATTAACAACAACAATAACAATTGTAATATCTAATAGCAACAACGATGTGAGCGGAAAAAGTTTTTCATAAAAATGTCACCGGCGGACTGGAATTTTATTAAAATGCGATTTCGGCTTCGGCTACCTCTTTGCCGCAGTGTATTTTCGCAGGATTTGGCGTTCTACTGAAATTGAAATCGCGAATCCTTTAATGCGGTGGTCGCCGTCATCCTCGTTGCCGTCATCGTCCTGTCGCTGGGGTTTTGGAATTGGAATTGCGAGAGCATTAAATGGAGGCAATTAAATATTAATTTCGCATTAGTGAGAGCACTCGGTCTTGGTCGCTCTGGTCTTGGCTTTTGCCACGAACCCCGACCACTTCTCCCTTTTATCCTTCAATCCAATCTCCAATTCTCCCTCCGTCTATCATCCTTTTGACCAAAACAAATTCGCTTCTTGCCTCCCTGCGTCTACCATCCTTTTGACCAAAGCAAAGCCACTCGTCGTCCTTCGTTGCTTCCGCCGAGGAGCAGCCTTGAGTTTCACCTTGACCCAGATTCACGGCTGGCTCGCTGCGATATCCGACACCCGTTTCCCACCGCCCTCTCGACTCCCTCCGTCCAGTCCGACCAAGGACAAGAGTGTTGACCTGTGGACTGGGGGCGGTTGCTCCGGCCATGACTCAATGTCATGGCATAAAGAGGGCAAATTTTATTTCTTTCGATGCCAGACTCACATTCCTGCAAGTGGGGAGCCTTCTCCCCGCCCTCCTCCATGAGGGTCCCCAGAGAAAGAGCCGAGTCGAACAATCGACTTGAAGAACCAAACGATAGATCGAACGATTCTAATCGTGTTACCACATAATTGTTTGGCCAACAAATGTGCGACTAAATTCTTGTTGACCGAGCAAACAACGTCGTCGACACCATCAATGGCACCGCGATCGCCGACCTGTTCACACCCCGACCCTCGCCCTCGCCGCCCCCTCCCCGTTCTCATCGTGAACGCTAAAGCAGGCCTAAATGGAGTCCACTCATAATGATAAGACAGCTCATGTTGAAAATGATGAGGTTGTTGTTGCTGGAGGATGATGATGTCGTTGTTCATGGTGATGTTGATGATGTTGTTGATGATGTTGTTGATGATGCTATTGATGGTGGGATTGACGATGTTTGATCAAATGTTTTGGGAATGCGGAGACTTTCTTTTCTGATTAACAGACTTCTGGAAACTTAATTTATTTGTCTTGTTATGGAATCTGTAAACAAACACACACACACACAAACACGCTCTAACTTTACACAATCTCACAGGAGCAGCAACGGAGTCGATGAATGGAGAAACTTGGAATGCATCACACATGCAGTGACAACAACAACAACAATAATAATAATAACAACATCTCCAGACAGACGTTCTGCCTCCTTGAGCTTGGGGCTTTGTCCAGTGCCGACAACTCGACGTTCGTTCGTATATAATTAATAATTTGTTGTTATTACGATAGTCATTGTTGTTATTGTTATTGTTGTCTGGTAGAAGCTCAGCTATAATGGTAGTAGTTGTAGTTGGATAATTAACAAGCTCGGAGGTGTTTAAAGCCAACAAACAAAGTGTTTCGAGAGTGGTGTACGATATCGATAGCACTCCAAATATTGGTCTTGATATTGATATCGAAGGTGGGTGCAGGTATTGAAACTGATGCCGGTGAGATTTCGAGTCTCTTGATGAGACTGCGGCGAAGAACTATTTGAACTTGGGCTTAGACTCCGTCTGATAAGAGCCTCGGGTTACAATTGAAGCTGAGATCCTGAATCCTGAATCGTATCAGGAGGAAGAGGAGGCGTCGAACTCAACTTGCGAAACACACACAGCTCCTTGAAGGCTGCTTCAATTCCTCGGCTCCGATGGAAGCAGAAGGACTTCAAGCATTGGTTGCGAAAGCAATTGCCATGCGAAGACAGAGCGACAGGACTTTCCGTTGGCCATTATGAGAAGACTTTACGGAGCATAAAGTCTCAGGCCCACACTGACAGGTTCATATAAAACCCACACTCATTTCGACATGGCTCATTTCCATCCCAAGTGATGGGGTCGGTCGGTCCGTCAATCAGGGATCGTTTCCGATGACCGAACAACCGACACCCATGACCAGAGCGAACGTGAGCCGATGTGTGTCTCGATGTCGGAGCAATTAAATGTCCGTAAAATGGTCAGTGTCGCCCTCAAATTGGGATCGTTAGGGAAGTCAATAGAGGTCTCGGACAGGCCACAATGCAAGTGTCAATATTTCTCCTGGCCGGCTGACAGGACATGAGCACCACCACCAGCAACGACAGCAACAACCGAGCCGTCAGCCTGCCGAAGAAAAATAATTGTTCCGAGCGCACAGAGGACACTTCAATTAAGAGTGAAATTTATATCAAAGATGAAGACAACGCCACAAGGTGAGCTCGTTGTCGTCGTCGTCCACCTACGTGAAAGTCTTCGGACCCCTCGACGACAGGTCAACACCGGACAGGACAGGACAGATGTCGTCGGTGATCCGACCTCGTGTCGAAGGAGTCGAGTCCAAGGTGGCCATCTCAGTGTCCGAGTGCAGAGAAATTAATTACGAAGAACGGCAATGGACGGAGGCATGAGCTGGGCAAATAATTGAACGTGTTCAATGAGCACAGCAACAACAACAATGACAGAACGTACAACAAAAAAAACGACAGCACCTACAACCACAAGACATGAACGGCTGACAAGGGGCAACAACAAAAGGAAACATCAACAACATAAGGAAACATCAACAACAAAAGCAACCACACTCAATTTCTTCCACATCCTTCTTGGATTGAGCGATGATCCTTTCGTACGATGCGAAGCGATGCGATGCGACAGCAGAGCGGGGGTGTCGGGAACACGCAGAGGAATTCATAAAAATCCAATATTATTCGAGGAGCAGCAGGCGCACCCCGAAGACGACATCTGGTCCCATCTCATCCCATTCCAATCCATCGATGTTCAATTGGTACGTGTTCGTGTGTGGGTCTCCCACCCTCTCTCGCTCTCTCCCTTTGAGAGTGTGTGTGTGTGTGTGTGTTTGTGAGCTGTCCATTGTCCTTCTGTCGAGCGACAAATCATAAAACATCGGTTTCACTATCGGTCGCTCGCTCGCTCACTCGGTCGATTGGAGGACGGAGCTCGTTTCCAGGTCACAACAGATGCACTCGAGGTCCTTGCATCGGACACTTGGGGCTTCGACACGATTGTGTCGAGGGCGAGGTGTTAGTGTTCGTGGCTGGTTGGGGGCGGCCCCGTCGATAAATCAACTGCTGGTCGCGTTTTTCCAACCCATTCCCCTGCTCCTTGTGCTGTGGGGATCAGGATCATCGAAACATTTCCGGATGTCTGATGGGAAGTGGTTTCTCTTTTTCCTGCAAGTGGACAGCGCGTAATTGTTTTACCAGCTCCCTCAAACCCATCCTTCTCTCTGTCTCTCCTCCTCCTCCTCATTCATCTCCTTTTCCTCCTACCACTTCTTCTTCTCCACTTCCTCCTACTTTTACTCCTTCTGATCCTTTTTCCTACTCCTCCTCGCTGGCCCCACTTGTTGGGCGCTCTTTTTGCCATTGGCCCCGACTCGGATCCGCGATCCTTTGTGTTGACAGGACGAGTGCTCGACGTCGCGACTGCTGCGTCAGCGTTAGCGTCAATGGCAGCATCAGTGGCAGCATCGTTCGCAGCCATTAATCATTGGGAAGACAAATGCTGTGATATTTTTACGAGCGGCCTGTCACCGAGACACGAAACGTCAGCGTCAGCAGCCACACCGACCAGATCAACGCGCGTCGCTCCTCTGAACCTCCTCCTCGTCCTCCTCCTGGCCCAGTGAGGCTCGACCATGTGCTGGAGGCGTCCACGATGCGGGTCGTAAACTGCTTGCTGTTGTTGCATCCTCTTCGATTGTTGTACCAATTGTTATTAGTGTTGTACCAATTGTTATTACTTTTGTGCTTGTTGTTATTGCTGTTGTGTTTGTTTTTATTGTTTTTATTGTTATTGTACTTGTTGTTATTGTTGTTACTGTTGTTTCTGTCTCTACTGTTGTTGTTCCTGTTAACTGGTGCAAAGGCGATAAAACGAATTTATCGCCGACTGGTTACGCTCGAAGGCCCGAAGTTTATGGGTATTCGGGCGATGGTAACGGTGGGGGGCGCAAGGGGCGTGGCGGCTCCTCCGACACCCGGCGGTGAATCGAATATTTTTAATAAACAAATAAACAGTCGTCCCGCGACGCGTCCTCCACGGGGCAGCGACGGATGGAGAGATTTATGCGATGCTGCTGCACTTTGGGGACATCCGAATGTGGCTCGCGGGAGTTGATGGCGTGTGTTCCGTCGAATGCTTTATGACCGCCGTCATTCAATCAAAGGGACTTTCGTCTCGTTGCACTTCGCATTTCGGAAGGACATTCGAGGACTCGCCATGGGGAGGAGAAGAACTCGTGACGATGCTCTTCGTTTATTGACAATCCTCCCGCCCATCAAAGACATCAGCTCACTTCAACCCCCATCGTATTCACCCTTCGTCGATATTCTCCTCCCCATAGACACTCGGTCCATCATCCACCCCCCCTCGACACTTGGTCACTCATCATCCATCAATGGATTATTCGGACAGCCCGACGAACTCCCCGAGCAATTGCTCTCCCTTTATTGACTCAACAGACTGCGACGACGGCCTCCACGGTTCGATCGCTCCATCAGTTTATCGATTCCGCTCAATCCCTTTCAACCCGGGGACATGTTAACCAGTTGACCACCCTCGAACCCGGATGTGGACCTTCTTCTTTTGCGAGGAAATCCTTCCGCTTCTCGATTCCACTGTTTCTCTCCTTCTGACTCCATCTCTCTGTCTCCTTCTGACTCCACCTCTCTCTCTCTCGTTCTCTTTCATCTCAGCATGAGTTCGCCAATCTTTCTTCTTTCCATACGGTTCTCGGAGTCTTCCCGGCTTTTGTTCCGATGTCGTCGACCCGAGGCTGCTCCGGAAGCCCGAAGAGCAGGTCCATGTGTGGCTCGGAAGTCATCGTCCTGGCCGGAGGCGAGGAGAAAACCGTTCATCGCCGAAGTGACGGGGGCAGCAGACCGAGGTAATGAATGACGGCGAGTCCATTTGGCCAATTTGTAAATGGCCATAATTCACACGGTGGCAGACGCAAAACACTCGCCTCTGGCTGAGGAATGGGACGACTGCTGACCGGTTATATGTATATTCGGTGATGAATTCGACCGCAGGATAAAAGGACGAGCGAGGGACGTCGCCTTCGAAGGACACCAGCCGGGCGACAAGTGACGACAACAGTTGCTGGAAATTCAATTGCGAACCCTTCAGCCCCGGACGGACGGACGGACGGACGGACGGACGACGAACGATGGACGAGCGACTTTTTGCGGCGATAAATTAAAAACCCCAGACCGATTGTGGCAAGAAATGCGATATGAATCAAGTGCCACGTGTCCACGGCCAAATGCGCTGTCTTCCTCACTCCTCACCTCTCTCTCTCACTCTCTCTCTGTCCTTCTCGCATTGAGCCACTTTTGGCAGGAGCAACATATGCGGCGATTGCCACAGTTTAAATTAACTTTCCGGGGCGGCGGCGAGGGCGGAGGCTTTATCGCCGGCAGACATCGACCGGGCCGCGCTCGTCGTCGTCGGAGGCGGTGACACATCTCGTTAAACCGCAACCAGGACCGCGGCCACAACGGTAACTGGTAACGGGTACCACGCCGTCGATTCGCCGCGCCGATAACCGATCCTCGCTCGCTCGCTCGATCCTGCACTGGCCGCGTCTCGTCCTCGTTCCATCAGCACATCTGTGCCCGCCGACAACAGCCTCGGATCCGGAGAAAGATCGGAGGGGCAACCGCACAATCGGCGCAATCAGCGAAATAGCGTGAAAATAAGGGCTGCACCCTCTTCTCGAGGGTTCCGCACTCGCCCCTCCTCGGCCGAAATTTATTATTGTATTCTCCTCCTTCACTTCGGCTGGGTTCATCGAATTTCGCGAGGTTCCCTCGGCGGCCCGTGTCCTCCGCAGTTCCGAAATTAAGATCAGCTCCTCTTCTTTATCTCACAATGAGCACTGATGATCGTGCATCGCCGGCATATGGAGCAAAGGTGCAGGTAGGAGAGGGCGAGAGAGAGAGAGAGATCTCGAGAGGGACCGTCGAACGGCTGGTGCTCTGGCCCGTCTGCCTTATGTTTGATTTGCGAAGCGTGACACATGGCAACGAGGGCACCTCCAGGGCTCGGGGGGCCGGGACCTGCCGGCCATTAATCAAACCGAATTAAGGCGCTAATTGTACTGTTATTCAAATGGCCTCCGAGGACGGGGCAGGCGCAGGAGAAACGAGGCTAAACGACCGGTGACAATTCGGCTGATTGGGCCAAGGAGGACACTCGACTCTGGACCCTTTGTATTTCCCCTCTCTTTCTTTCCTCTTCGATGCATTAAAGACAGAATCTGACCCGAGCTCTTAAATCCTCTACAGATATTTGACTCAGGCTTCAGATTCCCTTATGAAAACAACACGGAAACCAAAACCGAACCCGAATCCGATCCAATAGACTCGAATCGACGACGCTGACTGATCGACGGACCCTCGTCGGCGATCGGCAGGTGTGAAGTGCGGCCAATGGATTTCCATATTCGGCGCATGCGTCACGCATGGTCAGCACGCGGCAGCCAAATCACGTTCACGTTGGTCATCGAGGGATGGCGCGGCCATCTGCGTCGAATGAATGGCTGACTGAGTGAATGAATGAATGGATGGATGGATGGATGGAAGGAAGGCCTTAAATGGCCAAATTCGACGTTTGATTTCCGATCACTCGACTGACCTCGGGTCGATCGACATCCGATCGAAGAGATCGCACAAAAGGCTACCGGTATGATGCACAATCAGGATCATTTGCGAGTGAATGGATCACGGAAATATGGAAATATGAGCGAAGGACTGACCGCCAGAGATCCCGACATATGCTCCTGATCCTGATCCCGTCTGCGTGCCAGCTGATGATGGATGCATCGAGGTCGTCGTTGTGGCGTGGATTGTTTTGCGTGTGGTTTCGAGTCGAATGCACCCGCGATTTTGGCACCCCGCTCGTGGTTTTCGCGTCCAGGTGAGATTCCTCGGAACCCGCCCTGGGCAGGTGACCCTAAGCACACACACACACACACAGAGATACACTGAGACAACTCACACTGGAACCGGAGCCGCCGCCGCCGCCGCAGACAGCGAAAAGCAATTAGTTGACCAGACAAAAACAACAAAAACAACAACAATGACGACCAACAATTGCCCACCGCGGCAGCCGCAATTAGAAAAACAAGTAGAGGGAAAATTAGTCGGCCACGCGGCCTCATCAAAGCGCACGAGCAGAGGCCTAACAAGGGTCCTGGCCGTGATCCTGCCGCTGACCTGGGACCCCGGGTCCTTCACTCGAGGCCTTGGTGTGTTTGCCTTGGTTATCGCACGCGATCGTGTTTGCGATCGGCCGTTCGACGTCTGAGTGCGGTGAGATTCTCTCCACCCCCACCGCCATCGCGACTCCGGACCCCAGGCCACTCTGGCTCCTTGTTTGACCCCCGCCCTCGGCCGCCATGACTTGCAGACTGCCGAATCAATGCGAGTCGCGATCGGTCCCGCGAACAGGTTCCTGATTCCACTTGTGGTCGTCTCTCCCACTGCTCTCTCTGTCTCTGTCTTTGTGTCTCTGTCACCCCCCTTGTCTCTCTCCCTTTCTGTCTCTGTCTCTCTCTTTGTGTCTCTGTGTTTTCGTTTTCTGGACAAACTGCGATAAAAGTCGGTTGATAACGGAGTCGTGTGTTTTCGGCGCTTTCTTTCTTTCATTCTTTGATCGGACTTCTTGGAAGTCCTGATGGATTTTTCGAAATTGTTTAATTGCGTGGAATCGCTGATTCCTTATCGCTCCCGAGTGGAAGCACAAATATTGACGCCTCCCAATTGCGTGATGAGACGAGACGGGCGGGAGAGAGGGAAGAGAGAGAGTGGAAAAAGGCGGGAGGCGATACGGAATAAAATTGAGTTCTCTCATCATTGATCTTCTCCTCTCTTCACTTTGATCCCCACTCAGAAAGTGAAGGGAGAAAAAAAATCCCCAATTGATGTTTCTTCACCTTCGTTGAACCCCAACCATCCTCGAGTCCCCCGCAGAAGCCCCTTCTCAACCTTATCTTGACATCGAGTAAACCCTCCCGAATTCCCAGCGGAGATGCCACAATACGAAAGATTTTATATTTGGGGCAAGGACCTTCACTGAGTCCCTTTCGCCAGAATTCCAATCAACTGAGTCGATGAAGTCCCCCAACTGCCGAAGTGGGTCAGGCTCCATTGGGCAACCAATTGTCCTCCATTCGACCAAAGCAATTAAGTGATTCGAGTGTATCGGAGGAGGATTCGCGCACCCTTCGACCACTTTGGAGCATTTGGACCATTTGCCGAATGAAATTCCGCACGAAGACACCGACTGCAGGGAGAAATTCGGAGAAATCAGCGATTCGTTTGGGGTGGTCGAAGGGAGGAAAAACACCTCTCGAACTGAAGCTGGAAACTAATTTCTAAGAAAACCGAGGCGAAGTGGCGAAAGTTGCTGCTCGGCAAATAACTCCCGCTCCAATGGGGAAATCAGGAACGCACCCCCCAGAACCCCGCAGAAGGGGTAATTAAAACTGCAACAACGGCAACACTGGCACCATCGCCATGTTGGGAGCGGAGGAGGAGCCCGTCGTCGTCCTTTGAAAAGTCCGACGCCTCGAAATTCCATATTTCTCTCTCTCTCTCATCGTCTCTTCTTCGCTCCCTCTCCCTTGCCATTCCATCCTTCTACTTCTTCTTGTGGCACTTCTTCTCATTCTATTTAGGAATACGCAAGTCACTCGCTGAAACTTGGTCCTACTCGCCTGACACCAGGTTCCGCCCCTCCTCCTTTTTACCGCCCCCCCCCCCCTGTCAAGGACGAGCTCCTCGCGGCACCGTGGCTTCATTGTCAGAGGAATAAGTTTTTGTTGCTGTTTGTGTTTCGAAACAAAGTCAACAGCGGCGCCTCCGCTACGGTGTGTCCTTTGCCTGAGCCCCGCCCACCCCGTCGCGCCCCTTCTCGACAAAGTTCAGTTTCGCCAAGAGGTGGAGAAGGAGGAGAGTCCAAAAACGGAGCCACTGTGATGTGATGCGGAGGGAATCGAGCTGAACCGAAGGAAGTCAGCACTTTTTGTCCTGCTGCCATGAATATCCTTTTTCAATTTGCTCTAAGCTCCTGCTGTTGCCTTCGTGTTTTTGCTGTTCGGTCGAGAAAGACATAGAGAGACACGAGTTTATGAATTAAATTACGAAATCCGCTTCAAGAAAGCTGCAAAGGCTCGTCCTGTTTATGGAGAAGTTAGGCTGCACATGAAGGCTGGAGGAGCTCCGAAGCTAAACAAGTGAACTTCTGCGTTGGCCTTGTGAGCCTCTAGGCGATGTCGTCAAGAAGAGAAACACCAACAACCTGAGGATATATGTATATTTGTATGTGTGTTCATGAGGACTTGGATTATTTCTACAGAACCTCGTATCTTCTTCACAAGCCAGCCTCCAGAGGAAGTATTTTAGGCATCTCGGAATTTCTTTCACATCCACATCATCGGCTTAAAGATCCATCTATATCGAACCGTCTCTCTATCTCCCTGATTCCTATTGATTGAATGTCGCCTTTTGTAAGCCTTCTACCGAGCGGATGGAGGGGCGCAATCCGGATGGCTCTGTTGAAGTATGGGTTGGTTGTTCTAACCGGGTAACAGTTGCAAACAAACGAATGTCAATCAATTCGACTAAACGCGATTAGACAAAGAGAGAGTTATGAACAAATAGAAGAGCTGGCAAATAGACAGAGTCAGTTAGAGCGACAAGCATTCGTTTTGATTTAAATGTTGGTTGACAAATATTCGAGAGGTCGATCGAAGCAAATCCTTTGCGCACAAGGCACCCCCATCCTGTATTCCGAAGTTGGGTCGAAGGAGGAAGAGGGTTTCCGAACCTCAATCATATTGAATCCCCTCCCATGCCTTCGTGTTCCTGCCTTTATCACGTGCCACGCTTTTTGACGCCTTCGACAGGGATCACATTTCGGAAGACCTCGACCCCAACTCCAACCCCGATCGCGCGACGACAAATTGTGCCATCGCCAACGGGGTCGGGCTCAAGAGGCTTCGGTTCTTGGGCGTTTAATTAAGTCCTTCCGCGACGAGTCCTGCGACGACTTATCGTGGTGTCAAAGGACACCCGGTGTCCAGCGCCGCTCGACGTCAAGGTGCTGCTCGCTCAAGTGGCATGTGTTCCGGACGATACCCGAGGCGGAACCCGAGCCCTGGCCCGAGGTCGACTCCGGCTTCCTGGAGCAGCACACGACACTGCGTCGACCGGTGGCGGTGTCGGGTTACGCGGAGATGTCCTCGGGTCGTGTCGCATCGGGTCAGGGGTGTCAACGGTTTTCGTTTTCGTTGCTGTCGCATCGGAGGATGAGGCGAAAGACGAAGAAGACAGCAATCGACTTGAGCTCCAGAGGGCATTGGAGAAATTCTGCAGGAATGCGAAACAGTGGACGCCGAGAGGGATCAGAAAGGATTCCTTCTTCAATACTCGAAGAGAAGAGCTCTTCGAGGAAATGACAAAGTCCTCAATGACAATCCGACTCCACCCTTCAACGAAGCACAGGAGCAGCAGAAGGACGTCGACTGCGCTCCAGTCAATCCTTTAGGGCAGCGACTTCGATCCGCAACGAGACCCTCCAGCCCAATAAGTCATCTCGGCCCACTTTGCCGGTCCATTAAGCCACCGAGTCGCCGTAAATCACAATCGAGCTGAGCTCCGAGGACGTCGCAGGTCGCAGGACCTCCGCGAGCCCGCCGTCGCATGACGAATGGCCGCCATTAATAAGCGGTGACGGCTGGAGCAGCTCCGGCGGGTTTCGCGCCCCATCGCCCTCGGCCGTGAAATTAGTCAACGAAATCCTCACAAATCTGTCAAATCGTCTGTCCATCTCCTGTTTCTCGGTTTGTGTGAAGAGTTGTGTCAATATGTCAATTTGATTGTCTTCGATTTCTCATTCCCGGCCGACCTCCACCAATCGCTGGGATTTCAAATGTAAACGAACCCCGCCCCCCGAGTCCCTTGTTCTGGGGGTTAATTTCGAGTCGACGACATCTTACATAAGGACCTCTTCGATCTGAGAGCTCTCCGTTCGAAGACTCGTGCTTCAAGTGGCCGCCTTCTGCTTGTAATTGTGTGTAGTACACGCATGTTTGTCCCTAGTCGAATGTCCTGAGTTGATCCTAACCTCCACTCGCTGCTCGCTGTCCTGACGCGCATCGATAAATCTCCTGTCGGAAGCCGTGTCCCGTCTGTGTCAACAAAGCCCGTGTCACCCGCGCCACGACGCATCGGGTCGACGCGCAGCTGATCCGAGGTCCTCAAGGTGCCCGACCCGATCCGACCCGAATCGGCCGCCGTAGACGCATAAATTATGTGATTTCTTCGTCTTGCGTGACGTCGCCGCCGTCATCGTCGTTGTTTTCGTCGTCCTGGCAGCGCGTCTAATCCGGCCAGAGATTTCTCTCGCGACGCACCTCGTGCCAGGATTACTTGTTACGCGTGTTTGTTCAGACTCCGTCGGGTTTGCGACGGTCCACTTGGGCTCCTGAAAAAGGATACCGCGTGCAGCTTGCACTAATTTCCCCACTCCTCGCTCGACCCGAGTTAAATTTAGTCACTGCCTGTCAGCAAATTAAATTTACGGACCCCGAGGAGGACCTCCAGATCCTGCGGCAGATGTTCATCTCCTCCTGCCGCATGCGTCAATTACTTGTTGTTGCTCCATCGAAAATTAGATGCATTTGGAAGTAATTGGAAAGTGTTCACACTCCGTGCGAAGGGTTGTGAGGGGCGGGGAGCCGGGGTGGCAGCCACAGCACATCTCGAAATTGGGATGAGGTTCTCTTTACTACTCCAGGAAAAGACTCCTTTCGAAGCAATTGAGCAATTCCTGAGGAAGGAAGGATGTCGCAGCCGAATTCATACATCAAGTTGAACTCTAGAAACCTCTTGTGCTTTTCCTTTTCTGAAGTAGGTTGAGCAATTTTATTAAAGTCATTCATTTGTCATTCATGTTTCGACAAACATTCAGTGCTTTAAGTTTAGTTCATATTTTTCAAATTGTGAATTTTTTATGAAATGATCAAAATTTGAATTTTCCATGAAAATGATATATTTTTGAATTTACCATGAAAGCGATTAAATTTTGAATTTTCCATGAAAATCATCAAATTTTGAATTTTCCATGAAAGTGATCCAATTTTGAATTTTCTATGAAAATTATACATTTTTCTATGAAATGATAAAATTTTAAGTTTTCCATCATGTTGATGATCGTTTTGAATTTGTTATGAAAATTGTCAAATTTTGAATTTTCTGTTAAATTATCAAATTTTGGAAGAAAATGATCAATTTTTGAATTTGTCATGAAAATTATAAAATTTTGAATTTTCTATGAAAATGATTAAATTTTGATTTTTCTATTTAAAGGAAATTTCTATGAAACTATTAAATTTTGAATATTCTATGAAAATGATCAAATTTTGAAATTTTTATGAAAATGATAAAATTTTGAATTTATTTATGAATTTGTCATCAAATTTTGAATTTTCTATGAAAATTGTCAAATTTAGACTTTTCTGTGATTTGATCAAATTTTGAAAATTTCTATGAAACTATCAAATTTTGAATTTTCTATAAAAATGATCAAATTTTGAATTTTCTATAAAAATTATCAAATTTTAAAATATCACAAAAAATTTCTGTCCTTTTAATATTATAAAAAGTATCAAAAATTTAATTTTTTAAAATTTTGCAATTTTTGTATAAAAATTGTACAAAATTCTGAAAATGTGAAATAATGAAAAATTTTACATTGAAATAAAATTCAACTAAAACATTTATTTTTTTTTTTACAAATAATTTTTTTAAATTAAATTAAAGAAAAAAAATGTTTAATAACTGAAAAAATATTTGTAAATGATAAAAATAAAGGTTTTTATAACATTTAACCTACAACATTAAACTTGCAAAATTTGAAAAACACCCGATTCTTCAAAAACTCTAATTAAAGAGAGATTTTCCGAGCTCAAATGTTTTCCATTCCGAGAAGGATGTCGGCAGACATAAAAGAGTAGATTTCATCAACGATAAGGACAGTCCTTGCTATTGCCCACCCGCATGCCTCCCCCTCCAGCTGGTGTGTGCTTAATTAAATCGACAATAATGATTATTGAAGGGCTTTGAAGTCAATAAAAGCCACAGGATGATGTTTATCAAAGTGCAGCATAAACCTGGGGCCGACAGCCCCCAACCCCCAAGTCCCGTCCCCGCTGCCACGTAAATCCTTGTCAAATAACATTAGCTTGCATAAACATTTAATAGCTTTCCCAAACGAATTAGAATATATTTCCAGCACGAAAAGCGATCAATAATGCAACAACAGCAACAACAAAAACAACACGGAGAGACCATAATCGTAACAACTACAAAAATAATAACAACAAAATAATTAAACAACAACAAGAACGATACAACAATAAGTATGGAACAACAATAAGTATGAAACAACAATAAGTATGAAACAACAATAACGAGCAACAACAAAAATTATAACAACAACAACACCAGGAATTTGAATAAACAAGTTACCCGAATGTCCTGGCTAAAGGACACCAAGCACGCCATTTGGAAATTAAGTTGTCGCCCGACGACATGTGTGACAAAATAACTTTGTAATAAATTTCATCACATGGACGAACAGACGAGCAGAGAGGGTGATAAAGACAAACAGGAGACAGAGAGAAAGACAGAGAGAGAAAATTATGAGAATGATAAAGATAAAGCGTGATAAAGAGAGAAAGACGACATCGGATTTTTAATGCACTTGTAATCGACCCCGGGCAACGAGTCCTTTGGCTGGCCACCCTCTAAAAGGTCTCAAACTCTGTGTGAGGCGGAGCAGGAATGAAATCTCCTCTACCAAATTCTCCACAATGTGCTTTGGTTAAGATTCCATACGTGCTCGAAGCACACAACCAAGCCAACCTCGTACTAAGTAGAAGAGTTCTTTCCGTTAGGAAAACCCTTTCCCAAGAATTGGATTCCGGGGTCAATGAAGTTGTTGCCGCGCCAGGAGTGGGACCGACCCCCACTCAACACCTCGCCCTGGAGTCTCTGGCCCTCATCTCAGCCAGAAACTCCCATCATCAATCATGCGGCATTAGAATCACAAGACCCACCTCGGATGGACGAATGGACGGACGGACGGACGGACGGACCGAGGGACCACAATTAATTGTCTTCTCAACCCGTCGAAGTTCGCTGTGGTCCGGCCCAGAACCATGTGAAGGTGGGCTGAGACCCGATCGTAATGAGGTTGGAGCGGGGCGGGGCGGTGCCCTGAAGGAAACCCTTCAATTGACACATTTTCTTCGCGGCCAAGATCGTCGAGGCGCTCTGCTAATTATCACGTGTCAAGGCGATAATTAATCAACCACCCGGCATCAAATGAGCCGCTCGTCCCCTCCTCCCACCGACCGACAGACGACCGACCAGGGCGGAAGAGGAACCGATTTCGGTATTTCACAAGAACAACATCGCACGCCACCAGCCAACAATTGCACTTGCGTTGCATACAAATGACTGCATGATGGACGGAAGAAGGAAGGAGGGAGGGTGGCCAAGGGTGGAGGGTCGAAAGCCGGAGCCGCCGCCGCCGCCGCCTCCAACGAGTGGCGACCGGACGACGGCGGATGTGGGACCGGGACCCGTGAGAGACGTCGCAGTGACACACAAAACGTCGGCGAGTCGAGTGGGAGGCAGGAAACATAATTAATATCGATGCACAGTGGGTCGAACTCGCCGAAGTCACGGGGTGGAGCAAATTCAAATCAAACGTTGATGTCGAATCGAACGAATGTCGATAGAAAATCAATATTAATTCTGAGGTTACATTTTTAGTGTCTTGTCCCACTGTTCTCACTGTGCTCTATGCTCAGGCGTCGACGCCGATCTGCTCGATTTCGGAGTTGTTGAACTCGACTGCTCGCAGGCGGCAGACTCAGGAAACCGTAGCCCACGAGACACCGGAGTTCGATTCGACTGTTGGCCCCCCTGGTCTCTGGTTGATTTTTGCGTAGAGAATTTTTTTCCACTCCCCGCTCGGTCTCCGTCTCGGTCGGCTGTCGGTGGTTCATTCATAAAAGCATCGACAATTGCGTAGTTGGAGCCGGAGCCGCGGCCCAAAATTGCCGTCGCCGTGACAGCAGCGAAACGTCGGCGCACGCCTGCGCACTTTATGCTGTCGCCGTGCACCGAGTGACGTGAGGCAGGAATCGCCCCAATGAGAAAAAAAGAGAGAGAGAGATGTATTCTGCATCTCTTTCGCACGACGACAAGTCGAATTCGCCGCCGCACCTGAGGGGCGCAACATGACGAGACGCGACGGTTCGTCTCAAGTTCGAACCGCAGGCTGCGCACATGCTACAAAATACAATAACAACAATAACAACATCTTAAACAACACCAAGAACACCAACAATCACGGTGACGAAACGCGCATGCGCAGCTGGATTGGCGCAGTTTGCGGTGGCGAACAACGTCTGCCCTCCCCCCACCCCCTCTCTGAACATACCGCTTCCCCGCCCTGGACTTCTGCCCACTACATGCTTTGCGAAATAGAAATCATTCATGCCTCCGATGAGTCATCGCTCACCCAGCAACCAATCAAGCGTTCGTCCGTCCATCCGGCTTCCTTCACTCATTCATTCATTCATTCATCCGTTCGTCTGTCTGTCTGTCTGTCTGTCTGTCTGTCCGTCCATCCATCGGGTTCCAACGCACCTCGCGACACTCGGCAGTCAATGGATGACGGCGTGGATGGAGCAACTGGTGAGCCACAGGGGGATGCGGGATTGACTTGAGGGTAAACTTGGCAACGCCGCTTTTATGAATGGATCGCGGAGGTGGCGCGCAAATTCGAATTCAGATTCGAGTTTCGTTCGGGTTCGGCTCGACTTCCCCGGTCCGCCTCACGTCGCCCGTTGCGCCGAGTTACTCCGTAGTAAGCGGGACATGCCCAGCATAAGCGAGTAGGTTGGACGGTATCACCTCCCAGATCCCTCCCCCCCTCCTTCAACAAAACGCCGCACCAGAGGCAATCGCAAACACGTTGGGGCTCAGCGTGGATTTCAATTGGAAAAATAAACAACTTTGGATTTCATTCATAAAACCGAAGCATAGACGGAAGGCGGCGGATGGACAGACAGACAAATCGAGGGGGAGGAGGAGGTGGGCTTGTCGGGTGATTTCCTATTCAGAGCCGTAGCGAGTAAGTGTCAAGTACAAAAGCTGGAAAAGATCTCTTGAGTTCTATTGAACCACAAGAGACAAGGGATTTTAGTTATCCCGAAATTGTTCGAGTGTAATTATTAAGCTTCTATCGATTAACGTTGATTATAAATGCAATTAGCATTTGTCACAAAAAAAAAATGGTTCACAAAAAAAAAAACTTCAAGTTCAATTCAGTAGTTCATATAATGAATATATTTCAGTGTTTCGAACCTTTGCTGTATGTTTTTTAATTGATCTGCTCATCCCGCTCCGCTCCCCGATCACATCTCCTGACCCACCCGTTTGTATGTTGTATTATTATATTATTTTTAATACCGCGCAAACAAATCCTCTGAGTTCGACTGGAGCGCATCACGGAAACACGGGTCGATGCGCCGCAGGGTGAAAAATTGGTCGAAATAATTTATGGCTCGCATTCGTTCGCATAACAGTTCAATAAACGCGAAATGAAAGGGCTTTTGATGCATTTAGGCGTAGTAGCATCGCAACCGCATCGCAATGAGCCCGGAATTCCAGCCCGGTCCAGTGGCTTGGAAAGGGCCACAGAGGGAAACCATTGGAGTCGAATTGAAAAATCCGATCGGAAATTCCATCACGAGGCACTCGAAACGAATTTAGTTTTAATTAAAAGTTTACATTCCCCGAATCGAGGCGGATTTTTATCACATGAATGTGCGCGAAAAAAAATACTATTGGATTATTAAAAAGGACTCGGGGCAACGGACGCCTGTAGGAGGCTTTAGTTTTTCCTCAGTTTCCCCATCAGCCCATTTTGATTCGATATGATTTCGGTATGAAATGAATTACAGTGGATAAAATGGACCGACCCCCGGTCCCGCGTTCCCCGCTGGAGAGTTGATAAAAACATATCGCTCGCCCTGGGTGGCCGCCCGACCCGCGCTGACCCCATGGGAACCCGAGGCCAAGTCCGAGACCAAATCAAAAGCAAACAAACTGTCAACCGTGGAACGTAAAACATCAAAGAGGCCCCTCGGAGGGGTCCGCACAGTAACAACAACAACAAGAGCAAGAACAACGAACAACGAATTGAGACACAACAATGTTGAGACAAAGTTAACAAGCCTACAACAGAAACACCGAAAAAAACATGGGCCACAACAAACACACTACAAACAGGGCCATAAAAAATGGAACCGGCCAACAGCGACCACTGCGACGGCCGTCGATCGGTCGGTTGGTCGGGCGGGCGGTCAGTGCGGCCGGCCGCAGGACCACCTCGATTAATTCACTCCGTCACCTACACCAGCGCCGCCCCGACACCGACCTGACGGTGGAGGCCGAACTCGAGGCCAAGATCGAGTCCGGGTCTGGTCGTAATTCCTTCGTTGGCCGTGGGAGCGGGGCTGGGGTCGGATTAAAGGGCACACGGGCAGGTCCCTTGAGCAGCCACCGATGCGGATGCAGTCTTGTTGTTGTTGTTATTGTTGTTGGCGCAGCATCTGATACGAACCGGACCAGACGACCTGACCAGACCATGGCCTGCATCGACCGAGCCTTATTAACGCGGCGATTTACCGCGCGTCGCCTTTTATCGCTTTAATGGGACCAAACACGCATTTTCTTAAATGAGCCGACCGAACCCGCTGCTCTTCTCGTGGTCCATCCGTCCATCCGTCTGCCGAGTCGCACCTCGGTGTGTGGCTCGAAATTTACACCTTTTTACTCCGTCCCGTCGTGTCGGCCAACGGATAGCGGGCAGCGCAGTCAGCGCAGCGCATCGTCCCAAAGCGGCGTATCATAATTTTCTCTTAATTCAATTAGGCGTCGGCGCAAGAGTTACGGACAAGTTGGTGTCATTTGGACCCGCCGCCGCCAGCAGCAAGGAGCCCAATAAGCCGGGAAGCCCTCCGCGAGAGACGATGATAAATTTTCCTCTACCCCCCGCCCGTCACGTTCCGACGGTCAACGGGTTCCGTTCCATGCATAGACTCTGCTTCTACTTCTTCTTCGTCGGTCACCTACAGCCACAGTCAGGTTGGACCGCTTGAGGTTTGTTTTATGGCTCGCATCATTCTTCGTCCCCCGGCCGAATGAAGACATTAAAAAAGTGCCCGACGAAATCTGAGCGGACGGCGCTCCGTCTGGAGATGGCCCGGAATTTGTCACTGTTTCCAGAGTGGAAGCCGTGTGGCCCGGTCACGGAGATTTCGCCGTCATGTCTGCATTTTATGGCTCCTCGTAAGAAGGTGGTCAAGGGGGAGAGGAGGAGTGAAACAAAGTGGCTTTCGCTTTGATGGAGGGAACCGACGACTGGGTTTTTATGGTCATGAAGTGGTCACATTCTAAATCGCAGATTTTCGTCAGTCCCTCGAGAAATCCTTGACCATCCACATGGCGATAAGAGGAAGTCGAAATCGCAGTCTCCAATATGTATTTCGGTCAAGATCGTCTATAAGAATTATATGTCAATGAGTTTTCAATGGAATTCCCTGACGATTGGATACCTTGGTGTTTGATCTATTGTGTTGTAAAAGGAGTCATCGGGTTCTGGAAGCCAGAGAGATCTTATCGACTGTTTACGACAAACAATAGATCGAATCAGCGGCATTAAAGGCTGAGCGAGCGTTACCAGGAAAGGGAAAGGGAAAAGGAAGGGAATCCGCGCCATGAAGGGTGGAGGGGGAAGGGCAAAGAGGTCTAATTGTGATTGAACACCGCCGACGGCCGGGAGGAGGTAAACGTCTTATCCGCAACCGCCCATGGAACAAACCTTTTGCGAATTTTAACGTTGCGAACGAACGAAACAAAGCGGGCGAAAATCGCACGGAAAACAAAAGTGAAAACGGTTGGCAAAGAACGAACGTATTGAGATGTCCGGCAAAGAGTTGCAGGAAATGCAAAATTATCGCTCGTAGGTAGTCGCCAGGATATCCGAGGAATCCTTGGTCGGTCACCGACTTAAGCCCCTGCTCGCATTGTTGTGAACAGACAGGTCGGCCGGGGTCGACTCGTTTCTGGACGCGGACGGAGAGCAAAGCTGAATTTCCACTCGGAGGGATTTTGTGCACTTTCGGATTAATATCCTCCGGCTCGGTTTCGGCCTCTGACAGGTCAGCATCCCGTTCCGATCCGATCCCCATTCATTGTCCTTCCGATGTTCACTAATATTCACGGCATATTTTCGAACCGACAGAACTTAATAGAAATTGACAGAGAGAGAGCGAGAGAGAAAGTGCAGATAACAACGAGACCAGAGGTCAAGCCCATGCATCCGTCTCCCTTGCTCTTCGGGCCATCTGTGTGCGCAAAGGATGCGAAATCCTTTGGACAATATTTCATATTTCGTACGATTGTGCAGCAATGATTAAAGGATTAGACTCTAAATTTCCACAACAGGCCCGAGGCAGGAGGAGGAGGAGCCAAATGGAGTTAGTTGCTGAGTGAGGGAGACAAAGGTAGAGAGAGCGAGAGAGAGTGAGTGGTAATTCGGTAGAAAGGATTCATTGTTCACGTTGGTGAGAAATGCTTTGAAAAGAAAAGTGAAAATATTCTCATGAAGCAATTTGAACCTGATTACAAAGGAAGCCACAGACGGGCAGACAGACAGACAGATGAACGGACAGACAGATGGATGGACAGACAGATGGGCGGAGTGACAGACAACCGCACAGAGAGTTATGAGGACAGATATCGGCATGCAATGATTTTCCAACATCATGCATTTAACCCATTCAAAAGGACACTCGAGGAATTTATGGAAACTTTTCGGATTCCGGTTCGAGTGCCAATAATGGAGCAGCCACACCCCTGTCCCCGATACATGATCTCCAATTACGACCCCTGGGGTCAGAAGAATTCCATGCACAAAACTTTACGAAAATTCCGATTCGAAGTCTGTCTCTCGCTCGCTCGAATGCCCATCGGGAACAACACTACGACTCGGTGTAGATTGATGCATTTCGGATCAACCGGTGACCGGATCCGATCCGACCAACAGACCCAAAGGAGACACCTCTCGAACGGATGACTCGCAGCCCCCCAGGTCGAGCCCCAGCTGCAACGACAATTACGTGCTCGCCAAATCAAATGCCCTAGGCTGAAGGACAAATAATCCAATTTCAACTCCGACCGCAGACCCAGCAACGCCAGAATCGAGATGCGAGAGGAGACCGAGCAACAGAAGAGTCCGAGCGAAAGAGACAGAGCGAAGTCAAAACCAACCGAACCGAGCCAGAGTTGGAATTGTCATAGAATTTCAATCATCATTCAAAATTAAAAATTCCCAAGTCCAGAGGGAGGCGACGATGGAATGAGGATGGCGAGGTGGAGAGGGACGAGGACAACGGGGGGTGCAAAACCACTGGCGCACGAGTGATTTTCGGTCGACGGACTGACGACGTCGCTGACGAGGACCGACGGCATCCGAGGACTATTTGCGTTCCGGGCCATCGAGTGGAGAAGCGCCGAAATCCAAAGCCGAGAGTTTGCGGTCAGCAGGCCGACAGACAGATGGGTCGCCGTCCATCCAACCATCCATCCATCGATCGATCCACCCGTCCCCGCCGGGAACAATTTAACGCTTGATTACGAGACTCGCCCCACAGCCGACGACCGCAGCCGCAGCTGAAACTGGAACTGGAGCCATGGAGCCAGAGCTGGAGGAGCCTCCCGTCCACGGCAGCCTCGAGTCGGAATCGGAATCAGAGATCGGGGCAGAAAAAGTTGGATCCACTTGGGAGCGGATTGAACGACTGGGCTTTGCATTTCGGAGTGTTTCTCACACTTGTGACGAAATCCTCCAACGCGCACAAGAGACGTCAGTGACAACAACAGCAATAACAACAACAACAACAGAAACAAGAACAAAAACAATAACAACAGCAAGAACAACAATGCCGAGAGCAAACATGCGATGGTGATCAAATCATTGTGAGGCCAAAGCCATGAATGACACGATTTTCCAACTCAAATCCGAGGGTTCTCAAAGAGCCCTCCACACCGCTCCAATGGTCCAATGGTGCGGGTTGTTGTTGTTGTTGTTGTTGCTGCTCCCGCTGCTGGTGCTTCTGGTGCTAATCCGACGCATACATTTCACCGCACATCGCCCTCCCGCTGCCACAGTCGCCGAGGGCCGCCCGCCCGAAAATGCATCTCATGGTGCCCCGGACCACGCGGGCAGGTGGGCATGGGAACACGGCCGATTGCGGCATTTTCTGCTCCGGTTTTCACGCTTTTGTCCCAGGCATCACCGGCGGCGACAGCGACGCAGGCGCAGACGCAGACGCAGCGACCGTGGCAGCATCGTGTGAATGTCTTCATTCGTGTGGGCGCTCATCATGACACTTTGACGACCATTTAATTCCATCCCATCGCCTCTCCTCAGGAATTCGACTTTGGGATTTCGTCCGTCCGTCCGTCCGTCCGTCCATCCGACTGACCTCCGCCCATGGAAGCCCTCTTGTTGTTCTTCTTCTTATTCAGGTGGCCTTTCTCCTCACCGAAATCATATCAAAATAGTTTCATATCTAAGCTTTTCTCAATTTGTTCTCGCGCAGCTTGGTGGGAACGCATTAACATGACGTCCACAAAACCGAAAACCCCACATTGACCACAATACAAACAACAACAACAACACCAACAACGACAACAATGGTATTCACAATAATGACAGCAACAACACAATACTAATCACAATAATAATATTAAGAATAACAATAACAACAACGGTAGTCAAAAGTTATGATGAAAATATTTGGACTTTTATTGGTCGCATTTGCTGTTGGTTGTTGGTGTTTGTATTGTTGTTGTTGTTGTTATTATTGTTACTGGAATCAAAATGCACCCCAGTGGGTCCGAGGAGGAGAAAGCTTCTGAAAAGCGTGGACCGCATCGAGGTTCCCACGTTGCCCCACGACCTGAGAGCGGATTTGGCTTTAAGTGAGATTTCGATGATTTCATTAGAAGCTCATATGGAACCACCTGTGGAGAGGTTGAAGAGAGGGGTGGTGGGGGGAAGAGAAGCGCTCTCCGATGGAGGAAACAATTACGATTCGAAGCAATCGTCAGGGCTCCGAAGGACCTGGGCCAGCTGTAGCGCCTCCTCGGACAATTGCTTCGAGGGCCTCTGAGCCATTGAGCTAATTATGCAAATGCAAATCCGAACTCATTCTCTCCATTGGACATATAGACAGAGAGTGAAACTGTTGGATGGATATAGGGAGCGCCTAGGAATGGAAGACAATGGGAGACAATCTGCCGAGCGTGTCCTTTGATCTGCTTAGATGGCAGCCACGGAACAATCTGATTTCCAGCTTCGGTGTAAGCGGCTTGTGCGGCGTTTGAGCGTATTTAGAGCAATTATTCGCAGGCTGAGGCTCGGATTAGAGGATGACAACAACAACAACAACAACAAAAATAACAACGAGAAGAAGAGCAGGAGCGAAAATGTAGTCAACGCACGGAGTTGATTCGGAAACAATCGGATCAATCTACGGCAACAGAGAGAAGGAGAGAGAGACAATCCTTTAGGCTTTTGATCTTCTACCCGAGGAAACGAGGAACACCGAGTGAGAGAGAGAAAGATATGGTGAATGAGATATAGTGAGCGAGAGAAACTAGAGTAAGGACGATATATCGAGAGCGGTAATTAGTGGCCTAGTGGATAATCCATGGGAAGGAACTGAGTGTTGGTGGACGAGCGAAAGGCGATCGTCGTGGAAACAAAGCGAACCTCGAGGGTCGGAGGATCGATCGCTGCACTAATTTGATGAAATAATATACAAATGAGGCGCAATCCTTTGGTCCTTTGATCTGCTTAGCCGAAAGGACATCTTTCGAAGGACCGACCGGACCAAGCACAAACGAGCGATTGTTAAAACAAAGCGATCTCACGATGGGACAAAGCGATCTACAATTTGAAACAATAAAACCAGATCCTAAATGGGATCAAGCGAGACCTCGTGATGGGCAATAACAAAAAGAACTACAATAACAATAATAATAACAACAACACCGCACTAATTTCGCAGACAATCCGATCAGAGCGAACGTGTTTCCAAATAATAATTCGATCAGTTGCGATCGCCCGGCGGTCCGGAGGAGTGATCTCTGTGTCTGTGACAATTGCAGGGCCCCGGGTGCGCGAAGCCTCTCTGAGCAGGATTATCCAGTGTGCGTGATCGTCGGCGCACGCAACCCGGACGCCACAAAGGGACGCAGGACAATCATCTGAGACCGCTCTAATTGTTTTCGGGGCTTCGGTTTCGTTTGGTTTGCTTTGGTTTCGTTTGGTTTGGTTCGGTTTGGTTGGCTTTAGTTTTTGGTCTCGATCGACATCCCTCGGTCGTCGGCCCTCTGTCGTCGGTGTTTAATTTGTATGCGAGGGCCAACCATTTATGGTCCTGCATCATCTCCGTCCACTCGGGTCAGTGAAACCGCAAAATTGAATTCTGTTTTATGTCCCAACTGGATGTCGCTCCTCGATCCTCGCTGCGAGTTCCTGCTGCTCTTGTTGTTACCGCAGCTTTGACGTCCTCACTCGCTCGCTCCTCCTCCTGCTTTGATGTGGGCCGCAGCTTAATTGCTCAGCAGATCAACAGATCACGGATCATGGCCCGATGATGATCCCCATAGAAGGGCCTCGTCGACTGGAACATCGAATCGATCCCGCTCCAACAGATCTTCCCGATAGTTCAAATACTACATAGGAACTAATTTTTCTGGGGAATCATTCTCTCACCCCTTCCCATTCCATCCCTTCGCCCCAATTATCCCATCGACCGAAAGGGTTCCCAGGTCGTCGCCGCCGCGGCCTCAGAGACATCAAAATATTTGGCTAGCAAACAATGATAATCGTGGTCTCATCGCCTGGCCACGACAGAGAACCCGACAAAGTCCGATGGCGCCCGGAGACCCTCGAGGAGATGGCGCTAATTCGAACGTCGTTGCGGCACCAAAAATCATGTCATCATCCTTTGTGTGCGGCTGCCGCCACCGATTACGGCGATGCCGACAAAGGACCTTTGATCACGACCCCGCCCCCGCCTCCACCGGTCCCTCTGCCTCGCCCTCAATCGATCAACGAGCGCCTGGTGGCAACATCATAATTATTCCCGCGCAATCAGGCGGCTTATAAATCGCCTCCAAGTGTCCGTCCGTCCGTCCGAGGGTCGACTTAAGTGGCGCCTCCAATTGGCAGCGGGAAAATTACTAGGAGCGGGCAGTCGTCGAGGTCCTTAGCGGCGACCCGCCAACATCATCATCATCATCAAGCAGCAGAAGCAGCATCGCCATCGGCGGCAGCAGCAACGATAACAATAACAATAACAACGCCATCAAAAACATTTGGCAGCAATAAATCCCGCACGAAATAAAACAAAACTCCGATTCGCAGACGTCGGCGTCGACAGCGACGGCAACGACACGCCCGCAGCGCGCCCTCGGCTCGCCAGTGATGCCGACGACGACGTCGATGCGCGGGAGGGGCGCGGGCGGCGTCGTCCTCTTTCGAGCCTCGGAGGCGTTTTGACGAGTTTGTTTTCGTGTCTGGCGATCCTTTGTTGTAGGCGGCTAAAGGACTTGTTGTTGCTATCATCGCCAATGTTGTTGTTATCGCAGCCCATGTTGTTGTTGGCGTTATTAAGGCTGCAAACTGTGATAATTACAAGATAATTGTGCATGCGATCCGACTTCGAAGGCATTTGCCGTCCCCCGCTCTCGTATCGATCGGGATCCCGCTCGGTCAGGGCGTGGAAATTATGCAAGCGGCTTATTAAATCGACTTCGCTGTAGGTACCAGGGCGACCACACCACGTCCATCGCCACGCCATCTGCGCGCACGCCGTAGGAGTGGCTGCGGGGCATCTGTAGGGGGGGTTGGGGGCAACGCCATCGGGGTCTTGTCCATGGCACGGAGCATCGCCGTCCTGGAGGTCCTCCGAGCTGGCCACAAATGGAAAACGAAGCGAATCGCGATAACGCCGACGGCTGCATCTCGCCGATGACCCGAGCGACGAGCAGGTTCTGCAGCCGCGACCCCGACCAGTTCCACATTCCATTCGCATGAATGGACGAGAGCATCGTCGATAAGGAGCGAGAAATCGGAAAGCGATGGACGAGGCCAAGCGAGAGCAACAAAAAATGTCAACACTTCGGTGTGTGGGAGCGAGAGCGGGGGCGATAGGGAATAGAAAGAGAAAGAGAGCGAGAGGGTCCGAATTCCGTTGGAAGCCCAGCGGAGGACGAAGAATCACACAAAGTGCAGAAGGAGGTGGAGGAGGGCAGAAACGACGAAAGAATCACCACTTAATTGATGATAAAAAGCAGCAACAACATCTCGCCTCAGCCAAGGAAGAGAGGCACAAAAAACAATGAAAAGAGTGTGCGAGAGAGAGAGGGAGAGAGAAAGGACTTCGTTCTAGTGCAGGCGAAACGTTCCGGTTAATCAATCAAAGGCAGCAAGTCAGCAGGATAATGGACGAAGACGATGCGACCAGGACGATGCCGAAGTCATAAACAGAAGACATGTTAACTATGGGATAAGAGATGTTGATAGTAGTAAATTACGATGTGAAGGACGAGGATCGGACGGAGAGAGAGAGAGGAGACCTCAATGAAATTATTTCCGAGACGAGAAGAAGAAGTCCATTACGATCGAATGGCAATGCAACACATTGAAACAGAAGGCAATTATCAACAATGGGACCATATCTCACAAAGGAAGAGATCGATATTCCACGGGTCGGATAATCATGGCTAAACATCGAATTAGCATCCAATAAAAGATCGGGTTTCGAACCTCCAAATGGACCATCAAATGAAGCCAATGAAATCTCAATAAACACGATGGGCGAGGGAGGAGAGATCGCCCCTATAGGAGTTCCAGCGTGTCCGGGGGTACTACGGGGAAATAACGGTATAAGGGGCCGGAGACAAACGCTGTTTACATAACCAATTAGAAGATATTACGGCTTCAGGGAATCTCGGAAATTGAGACATCACCGTAAATGTCGAACAACTACACGAGAATCGAACGAACGAACGAGCAAACGATCTCATCTGATCTGATCATCGACTCCGATATGGGTGATCAATATTCTCGGCAACAACAACAACAGCGAGTACAATATCAACAAGTACAACAACAATGGCAGCAGCAACAGGACCCGATTCTGGACGGTGATTCTGGGGAAACAAGATTTATGAGCGAAAGTGAAAAGTGTGTGAATCGGAGCTGCCCAACGTGACACGATCATCGACTCGGTATCAGATGCCCACCACACCGATACAACAAGATGTCACAGCAACAGAAACAAAAGATCACTATCGCCCGTGTTTGGCACCGATTTCGATACCGGGCCCCGAGTCGAAGACCGAGAGTTCGAGTCCGCAGCCCGTGGACCGTTGCTCGGCAGCCACTGGGCCTCATAACTTCACCCGGTCGTGAAATATGATCGACGGACCCCGGGCCAACGGGGTCGACAGCGAGGCGGCGACACCGAGGGTGACAGCGAGAGTGTGATCGGAAAAGGTGTGATCGGTCGGTCGATCGGTCGGGTTCGTTCGTTCGTGTCTGGCGGGCGTCTGGACCACGTCGACGGCTACCTGTCGGTCGGTGGTGCCTCCCCGCATTCGGCTGGTCAGCGGAGTCGATGCTGGTCGCCCGGCTCAGAGCGGCATGTGGTTGGGTTACAACATAACGGTTCGCCCATCACCCGACCCCGGTCGATGCGATCATTCTCGTAAAATCAGTCGATCGCGGATATCAGATCGCAATGTTTCGAGAAAGGCGGCCGTGGCAGTGTCAAGAACCACTCTCACTCTCTCAGGAGTTTCAGGATTCTCAGGAGCCTCTCTCTGGGTTTCTCTCGCTCCCTCTGAGTTTCTCTCTTTCCCTCTATTTCTGAGTTTCTCCCCGTCCTCCTCCTGAGAAGCGCGCCAGCTGGCCGTGCTTCAGCGAGGAATTATTAATTGGATGCCGAATCGAAGAAGAAGATGCCGTCCATTCGCGAACCTCCATCGAACTCTCCATCATCATCAGCATGGGCATCGTCATCACGGGAGCCCGCTTAATTGGACACGCCCTCGAATCGGATCGAAACGCACCGGACCCGATCCGTCCGAGGTGATTCTGCAGAATTCCACCAGACGCGGGCACGTGTGTCCAACACGCGTCCCGACGCCATATGGGACTGAGGCCGCTCCGACACGCCTGCCACGCGAAAAGGACCCTGCCGCGTGCAGCCTGTCGCAGGACAAAGCGAGCCTCATCAGCATCATCCTTATCAGCTCGACAGCATGTCAAAACTCATCCTCGCTCCCTCTCGTTTTCCTTTCATTTTAATTTCACTTCGTTTCCTTTCGATTTCGTTTCGTGAATCGCATCCTCATCCTGGGGCGTCCTCGCGCATCCTGCCACGCGCACCGCTGACCAGACCATAAGGACGACGTCTCGGTCGGTGTCGGTCGGCATCCCCAATTAATTCTACAAATTATGGAAAATATTTTTCATTTTCACTTTTCACCTTCGATCACAACACGAAGGCGAAGGCGAACAAAGAGCAGGCAGGGAAAGTGAAGCGAGCCGAGACTCGACCTGATGATCTCCACTCAAACAACTGTTGCCACGACGCACCGAACGAAATCTGACGGACTGACAACTGACACGATCCGCTCCGACCGAGGACGGCGCAACAGTTGAGCAACGTCTCGGAACAAATTGCGCCAAGTGATCCTTGACGAGCGACGGCGAGGATCCTTGGAGAAATCTCTTGCGCATCATCTCAGACAGCTGTTGTCGCCGCGGTGCCAGACTGCGATCTTGAGGCTGTGACGGGCACCAGCTCGACGTCATCCGCATTGTCGTCGTCATCATTTTCACTGTCGTCATCGTCATGACGACTGTCACGTGACAGCTCGGCGTCGTCTGTGGCGAATTCCGAGGTTCCATAAAATTCCATATTTATTGCGGTTGCCCCCGTCGACTCGACTCGACTCGTCTCGACTCCTGGCAGCACATGGTGGCGCCATCAATAATGCACATCCTGTGGCCAGGAGTGGAGGATGATCCACAGGTGGAGCAACTGTTTATGAAACAATTTAATTGTGTACATGCGTGGGCAGACCAAAGTTCATCCACAACGAAGCACAAATACAGCCACAATGTGGGCGGGGCGGCAACTGCTCCAGCTGCTGCTGCAGGTGCGGATTATTCAAATCCTTTGAAAGCATGCTCTGAATTTGGGAATTCACAGAGAGAGCGAAACAATGGTGAAACAACTGCGAATGAACTCTCAATCAGAGCCCCAGTCCTCGAGATTCCATTAAATGCACCAAAAGCCAAAATCAACAGAATAAAAACAACAAAAATAACAATACCAGGAGGCTTTAAATAGAAACCCATCGCATCGTAAATAAATTAAACCAACCTCTGAACTCCTGGAACCCACCGCCGGGTGCCTCCAGCAGCAGCTTCTGCAGTTTCGCAGATCCGAGCTGCCGGGTGTTTCGAATGCTATGTTTTAATTTTATTAATTGCTTATGGCCCCTCCGGACCCCGACTCGTGCTTCGGATGTGGGGGGGGGGGGGGGGTGCCGGTAGTGAGGAATAATTGTGAAACATGTTGCTGTGAAACAATTATTTTTGCATGCAACATATTTTCATTTCGGAATAGTTCATTCATCATGTGTGGAAGGAGGATCCGAACGCTGCTAACGATCCACCCACCCACAGCTGCCAGTCAGCTCCACGTCCTGCCATTCGAAGCGAGCTCTCCGGCCAACCGATGGCCGGACCAGCGACAAAGCGAGGTAGCCGAGGAAGGAGCGAACCGATGGAGACTCGGTCCCGGTCTGTCAACACAAACACCCGAGCTTACATTCACATACGGGTGTATGTATTTGACAAACATCCTCCATCTACATACATATCGGCACTGTAGTAGTAGTAGTATGTCTATATCGGACAAAGAGCGACAGAGCGAGACAGCCATGTCGAAAAAGTGACAGACGTTCGAGCATCCGGGTCCACGAGGGAGGCCCCACCCCATGGACAGGGTGTCAGTCAAAGCAAAGCAAAGATGCAGAGGGAGGACGAAAGTCATTTCGAGGAAAAGAGACACTCACAGTGAGGGAGCGAGGGAGAGAGAGAGAGAGAGAAGCTTAATCAAATGTGCTCGTCAATTGCAAATGCTCACGATGCATAAACGGAAAATCTTCCATAAATTTTCAATGAGAATTTTTGCAGGAACGAAAATGAATTTTAATTTATGCCATTTCCCGAGAATTACGTGTCGTTCTGTTTATCGCCGGGATTTTCTCTCTGTCTCGCAGTCGCTCCCCCATCTCTGTCTTCCTCCTTCGCCCTCCCTCTCCCACAGCGAGTCAATGCATTCGCATATTTTCCGATCTGAGACTTATAGAAATTTATGAGTCGACTTCTGTCTCTGTGTGTGTGTGTGTGTCGAGTCAGGCGGGCGCACACAGGACCCGGACTCGAAGGATGTGCCGTGATTGCGAACGCCACTCGATGCATGGCAGGCGGCTTCTAATTGAAAGCCAAAACCAAGTCAAACCAAGCCAAGACCCACTTCGGAGCCTCCACTTGCAGAATGGCGAATCGACATGGGTCTGACTGTGTTATTTTCTGAGTTATCGTAGCTACCACGTTTGCTTTGTTAATCACACGGTTGTTGTTAGTGCTGATGGTCTGTTCGAGCCATCACAAAGGAGGAGTAGGAGGAGAATCTCCGGAAAGTTGACTCCATAACTTCTTGATCTCTGCTTCTATGTAGAGTTCGATTCTGCTTCAGTTTTATAACTGAGGTCTGCAAGAGATTTGTTCTCTGCATTTTGGATTAGGTCAAATCAAATCGGCCTGAGGACGAAAGACTGAGGAAGTTACAAGGGCAAGTCGGAGCCTATTTGTAGCTCATTTAGGCCATTACATTGTTGTAACCAACTGGGATTTTCAGCCTCGTCTTCAGATTATTTTTGAACCCGACTTTGAACATGGATCACTGGAGCGACTCCGACGATAATTAAAGTGCTTTAAAATGTGTTCAAAAGCTTTAACCGAGTGAAAACCAATATACATAAAGAAACATAATCAACAAGGTTGAATGTGTGAGGCAGAAATAAATATTAGCGAAATGTACAGAAGCTCTCGTGCAAATGTTTGCTCAGCATCCGCTCGAACACGTTGATTAAACAGGACGTGGTCATAAAGCCCAGTTCCTGTTCGGTATTGGGGCCACCGTAATCGACCACTTGTTCGGAGCGTTTTTAATTACTCTCAGCCCCAGCCGCCGCCCAACAACACTGTTTGCCCAGACCATCGAACGGTGAAGTGAACAAACAGTGAAAATAAATACATGAATAAATAGATGAGGGAGGATGAAGCGAGGATGGATGGCTTGATGAATGAAACTCATTCATTTGGGATGCGCTTTAAGGGAAGTCGAAGCCGTTTGCCGATTGATTTATTCCTTAATCGGGGCATCAGCCACGGGCGCAGGATCCGAATCGGGATCAGAACGCTTAACGGCTCGAAGCCAATGCGAACGCATTGTTGCAGGCCATTTTAACGGAATCGCCTTGACTCCCGGCCATCGATGGCGGAAGCGAGCGGAAATTGCAATGGCCTCCGGTCATCCTGTTGTCCATTCGTCCTTTTGTTCGGTCATCCGCGGTCGACCCGTGACCCACGACCGACGACCCACGACCCATGTGGGCCGCGAATTTATCACCTCGTTCGGCGAAGTGTTGCCGCGACAATTAATGACGGCGCGAGGGACTTGGCAAGGGAGATGGGATTGAATGAAATTAAAATTATCGTACGAAAGTATTTATTTAATGGCGCCGAGGACATTCAGCTGCGACTGCAACTGCGAGAGGTCCTGACCGACGGCGACTCCTGCAATGGCGGTCACGCACTCGCAGATGCCGCCGATGCAGATGGCACTGGGTCCATTTTCCGTCCGGCCCCAGGCGGTTCCCACACTGGCGACGGCGACGACGATGACGACGGCCCCGCCCACTTTGGCCCGGAGTTCGAGGCAGCTCGTAAATTAAACGCGTTGCCAGCGTCGTTCGTTCAATCCCGGCCAAATTTGTAATTAATTCCCCGAGAGCAACTAGACACTGGCGACCACTGGCTGCACTCGGCCCACTGTCCGTCCGTCCGTCCCTCCGTCCTTCGGTCTGTTGGACCGAGAACAAATCACGTGGTACGCGGCCACCACAAATTAAAATTGCACCCGCAGGGGCTGCGAATCCGATTCCGAATGCGACGAGTCCCAGCTGCGGTGGCCCAGACCCAATGCCAAAGCTGGAGCTGGGCCTGCGCCAGAATCCGAAACAGAATCAGAGTCAGAGCCATGGCCAGGGCCCGCTAGGATCGACAGCAAACGGCGGCCTACGACGACTCCCTAGGCTCTCCTTGTGGAAAACAAACCCGGCCGCGCGTCCATTTCCAGGCCTAATCATAAGTATTACGCGGCCTCAACCTCCGAGTCCGACCGACGCAGCAGCAGCAGCAACAATAACAACACTAACGTCGACATAGGCAACAGACGTCCAAAAAATGGAAGAAAAAATGCAAATCGCAGGGGGGAGGTGGGTCAGAGCAGGGGATATCGCGAGGAGGCTCCAACAGGTCCCAGGCTCGGCGGCGTCCTCGCGAATCCGTCCATGGGAATTACTCTAATTTAAAGTAATTGGCTCGGTTTTCCATTTAAATTTATGCCGAGTTGTGTTTCTTCTTCAGCTTATTCTTCTTCTTGCTCTTGTCTTCTTCTTGTTGTTCTCTTCTTCTTCTTCTTCGTTTCCATCGTCTTCTTCTTCTCCCTGGTGCCGCTGTTGTTTTGGGGTTTTTAAGAAATTTTAATCGATTTGCGTATACGTAACCGCGCCGTCGCCGTCACCAGAACCAACAACAGCAGCATCGGATCCGCATCGACCGAACCAAAGAACGAACGATCACCCTTTTGGTGGGCGTGTCCGAACTGAATGGAAAATGAATGCGTTGCATTCCAATAAAGTAGCCGTAAAGAGACGAACAGAGGCCGAGACACAGACGGACGGGAGGACAGATGAACGAGTAGACAGACTTTTGGTCGAGGACAGCCAATTGGTTAAGACAATAAGAGGCGACGCGACTCCGCTGACCCTGACTCAGAGGATCGGCAGCCACCACCAACACCAACAATAGCCACAGAGAGGACTCTCACTTGGCTCGCAGCAAAACTAATTAAAATTCGCCCAAAACAACGCGCTCTGGCGGCTCCAACGGCCACGATTGAGGCTCATCCTCGAGCGTCGTCCACACTTCGGCCTCTTCGCATCTGTCCGTCTGCCCAGCTGTCTGTCCATCGCAGTCGGTCCGTCCGTCCGTGTGCGAACACATTTATTTCGCACCGATATCGCCGCCGGCTGCCACTCGAGCCGCCAGTTGGGTCCTCGATGCGTTCCACGGTCAGGGCCACTAAAATTAATAACAAGTGATCCGCGCTCCAAGTGATCATCATCATCATCGTGGTCGTCGTCGTCGGCTGCGGCAGAAGCTCCAGCAGCATCCACGGCAGCAACAGCACAAACATCGGCAGCAGCAACAACTTCGACTCATCGGGTGAGACATCGACCGATGTCCAGACGACCAGACCTGGACCGACCCGCACCGAATCCATAAGGCTCGTTCGTTCGTTCGTTCGTTGCCATCTTCGCTTGCCTCGGGCAATGGGCGACAGCGAAATTGCGCCGTCGCTGCCGCTGCGTCTGCGCCTGCGCACTACCGATCATCAGCCGCCGCAGCAGCCGATGCGAGGTCCTTCTGTTCGCCTCGTCACCGTCGATCGTTGGCTTCGCTTAATTTGGAGCAATTATTTCTTATGCGCCGCAGAATGGTAATGTCCACGGCGGGGCATCGAGAGGAGCCGTCATTTTCACCTGGGCCTGAGCTGGACATTGTTGTGGTTAAATTTTAGAGGACCTTCATTACTATGGAGTCGCATCGATGTCGATGGGAACATCGCTTTCATAATCTAAGCTCCCCCTCCACCAAAAACGTTCTAATCGGGATCAAGTGGTGCAGAGTCTCTTGAGGTTCCTCCCAAATTAGATTCTGGTTGCGGCGATGGATCCTTGGGAACCGCCACGAACCAAGGCAGGCTCCCTTCTCGACATTCCGCACACAACACATTCCTGCCTCGACGCCACACTCGTCCTGCTCCACACTCCTCTGTGCGCCGGCCGCCGCAACACGTCGCGCATTCCTGCCACATGTCGGCGATTATCATTCCTCGAACTCCTCGCTCTCTCTCTCTCCCTCCTGCGGCAGCAACCCGTAATTAATAACTCCAGAGTCCGGCCAGCCGCAGCATCCCTCCAGAGCCGCCTCTAGATTCGTGGTCTTGGCCGTGGCCAAGGGCCGTGGTTTATTTCTTAATATTTAAAAGATTTGCTAAATTAAGAGTGAAACAATGGCCGCCTGGAGACAGATGGGGGGGGCAGGGCGGAGGCGACCACGAGGTGGGTTAATTAAAAGTGTGTTGATGGTTGGCTCATTTCGGGGCGAGCACAACTCTTTATTAATTAGTCCCGCGGGACGCTCAGTCGAGAGGGAGCGCGTTAAGTTGGTAATTAACTCCTCCCTCCTTCACTCCTCTCCTCTCCACTCTACTCTACTCTACTGCGATCTTTCTCCAGTTGTGGGCTGGTCCTTGGTTTCCCCCCCTGGGCGCCGACCGAGTGGGCGGAGGTGGTAGAAAAGGGTGGGCCAGGTGTTTGTCAGGGGGCCGGGACGGGGAGGTTCGGCTGCGAAATGGAGCTGCAAGGAGTTCATTAGCAGCGAATACATGAAGGTGATTGATTAATTATGAATACTTCGAGGGAATGGACAAAGTGATGGTCCATGAAATGGATGGTCGGATGGATGGATGAATTGATGGATGGGCGACCAGGGGATGGTGACAAAATACACTAGTGATAGAGGTTTTTAAAGGGGAAGGAAAAAAGTTGATATTTTCAGAAGAAGGATGTGATTGTAGGAGAGTAGGAGGACGGTCCCTTCTGGTTACCATTTGCTGGTCGGGAGGAGTGTAATCAACTTGTCCGTGGGGAGAGGGCGACGAGCAGGGGGTTTCGACTCCTGAGGGCTTCAATAAAGCCGTATAATATTCATCTTCAATTAAAAAGCTCTTCGCCAGATGGAAAACTCCTCCTCCTCCTCCTCTGACCGCGTCCTGGCGACAGAGCAGGGCGGAACGATGGGAAGAGGAGAGAGACAGATGATGAGAGCGAGAGAAAGAGGAACTGTCTACCGCAAAGAGGCGGAAGCAGCCGAAAGGATATTGCTTTTTTAGACTTTATTGCCGCAAAGGCGAAAGTAATTAGTTTCTCGCATCCGCCTCTCCAACGAGAGGCGAGCGACCGGTGAACAGACAGAACGACAACCAGACGGACGGACAGACAGACAGCCAGATAACTGGACCAACTGCCTCGCCGACCAAGTGTCCTTCGTTTATCCTCTTTTTGCCGGCCGTCGAGCGACGCGCCGTCGACTGCGCGGTCAACGAGCGGAACTTCATTTGCGCTTCCGGCTCATAGATGGCCGTCATCGTCGTTCATCGCGTGTCTCTGTATGTGTGTGTGTGTTTCGGTATTTGGGGAGCGCAAACTCGTGGCAACCTGACTTTTTTCGATCCCAACTCTTCATTTTTTTGCTCGCGAAACTCTCATCCATGTGGACAACAATGTTTCGTTGTCAGTTTTTTGCTGCTCCGCTATTTCCGAATTTTGATGCGGCCACTTGAGTTGAGTTTTTTGAGTTGAGTTGTTGTTTTTGTAGCGTGTTCCGCCGTTGTTGTTGCACTCTACGTGGAGCAACTTTAATTAATTAGAGAAGAGGAGCGAAATTTACATAATTTCAAACGATCGCCTTCTGAGCTTAATTGCCATGAAAACCAGAGCTGCCAACAACAACAACGACAACCAGAAGAAGAACAACAACTGCAAGGCGAACACTAACCAACAACCAAAAACCACAAACATCGACAACAACAACTACACCGACTACAACAACAGTTACAGCTAATTGTTTTGTTAAAACTCCAAAGTGACTCGCTTCACTTCTGGCCACCCCAAAAAGACTCATGGTAACCACAGACCTAGAGTTGAAGGGAAGGGGAAGGAAAACCAGAGGAAGATGACGATGAAAAATTAAAGGTAATTTTTGAAAATTAAAAAAAAAAACTCCACTTCGAAATTCACGAGCGGAAAATCGTTATGCCGACGACTCTAAACGGATCCGGTGGTCGGGGGTGAACCGTGAACGGGGCCATTGCGCAAGTTCGACCAGATTAAGATCTCGATGCCCGGCGATAGACGCCTCTAATGGGGGGCAATGGAATCGCTGTAATCGCCCCAACCCTCTTCTCGTTTCCTCGCATCGACGGAAATCACTCTGGCGAAACGTCGTCTTCATTGCTATTGTGGTTGTTCTTTTTCTTGTTGGTATTCGGTGAAAATCATGTTAATAATTTACGAACCACTCGAAGACCCCGACTCCGAAGTCTCCGACTCCCTGCCAAGCAGAAAATTCGATTGTCACCTCGGTTTGAACCTCCCTCTGTGGAGAAATTTCACTCGTCATCTCGGGGAAAATTAATTAGTAACAGGAGTTGGCAGTTGGGAAATCGAATGTTCTACTTAATTAAGACGAGAATTTTGATGAAATAACAACAGAAGGTCGGGAGTAAAAAAAGTATATAAAATGTTTAAACTCTTCGTAATATACAATACATTTAAAATCCAAGGAATCCGAAAGCAAATTAATAAACTAGATATTTTATACAAAAGTTCGCAAATATCCGATATTTTATTTGCCAACATCAAACAACAACTCTTCAGATTTCCACAAAATGCCTATTTACATTCTCCCATTCGCCCAATGTGTATGGATGCTTCCAATCGGGAATTCCCCAGAAAAACGGCTTCCATTTCATTCGAACAAAGCCGGGTGATAAAAACCACACGCATGCCGAGATTCAATTATGCTGTCCTGCGAAATCGCATTAAATGCTCATTTTCCAACCTTCTTTCACCGCCCACCACTGACACGCCCCCAACACACAATTCGTGCTCGGTAAATGGAGTAAATGCCTCGATTTAATTAAATCTCCATTTCGCGAACTAGATTTCCATAATAAATACCACGCTTTGGTTGCACTCGCTGTTCGAATTGAATTTCGCACAATTCAGATTCGATTGACGATAAAAATTCACCACTCATTTCCGATGACAAAATGCCCATCCATCTATCGATAAGTCCAAATTCAAACGAATTACAAATTCAATCAAAATTTTCCCGAAATCACCATCCGCAACATCATCTGCTGGCCACGTGGAGACGCCTCCTCGCCCTCTTGTCTCTTTGGGGCGGTGGAGCCGGGTCAGCGCCAGGGGTCGAGTTGGGTCGGGTGATCGCGATGACGCAGCCGTCTCTGGCGGCGCCCGTGGGAACCCCCGGAGTCGTCGTCGTCGCCGGTGGGAATTCGCTGACCCTGTTCGCGACGAATCTGGGCGCCTGTCGCTCCAACGCACCGACCACCGGGGCGGGACCGAAGAAGACGAAGACCAGGGTCCGCTTCCCAGCGATTAGGTGACTTCGCGAAAATCATGGTCGAGCAAATTGAAATAATTTGCTTTTAACCGCCTGCGACGATTTAATTCAGTTACGCCGACATCGCCGTCGTCATCATCATCGTCATTAGGTGGATCGTCGGACGATCGTAACCCGGTAGTCGTGACCCCGAAGCGGCCCGATCCGATCCGAAACGACTCCGACCCCGAACACGACGAGCGATGGCCGCGACGGCTTCCGGCGAGAGATTTCGGAAAAGACAAACACATCGGCAAGAGAACAAAATTTGTGGAAATGCCGCCTCTTCCACGGGGGTGGAGAAGGAGGCGAGGGAGACGAGGCCACAGCAGCAGCAGAAGTTAATTTGGCTCCGGGGCGCAGTCGCCGTTGCAGACCAGGGGGCGCTCTTAATGCGGTTTAAGCTCTAATTGTGTCTCCAAAGCGAATTACACTCGCCCCCCTCTGCCTCTCAGTCACTTGTCGGCCACATTCCATCATCCGCCGTCGCCCCCCACCCCCTCGACCATCGCGACTTCGGTTTGTTTTACGTGACGCGGCTCCGGTGATGATTCGGATTCGGGTTCGAGTTTTGATTGCTCTGCGGTGGGGCGGCGGGCGTATGGAACAACAACAACAAGAACAACAACAATGGTTGGTGGCACATGCGGCAGGTGGCTCGTTGCATGCCTGCCCTACCCCGCCCCCCGGTCCCTCGGTCCCGACGACGCAATCAACGCCGCAATCGCTGCTTTCACCGCAACATGCAGCTCGCACACTCACCCACCTGTCTGTGTGTGTGTGGTGAACGGGGGGGCGAGGGTGCATGTGATGCAGAGCGTTTGAAAAACCAACAACAGAACAACAACATTAGCATGAACAACAGCCACAATAGTAACAACAAAAGCATTAATAGAAACAACAAAAGCAGAAATAGAAACAACAAAGCCAGTATAGAAATAGCAACAACAAAAGCCCCAGTCAACAGCAACACGTCTTCTCGCTCACTTAAGCATCGTCAAATTTTCCAGAACCGCGGAGCGTAACCAACACGAGCCTCATCAACGCCGCGCCGCGACGTCAGCGTCGACGCCAACGCCAACATCGACGTCGATCGACGCCTTTGCCGCTGCCGGAAAATTGCGCTGAAGAAGTCGCGCATGCGCCGTCGCGTCGATTGATGGCCGCGCATGCGCCGCCAACTGATTGTTTCGGTCACACTTCGACGACCCATGGCACTGGGTGGGATGGAACTGGATGGTGAAGTGATGAGGGGAGGTTTCCTACCTTCATCAGAAAAAGTATTTCGGAGACCAAGATAAACCTCTGGGAGTCGAGACGTTTCTGCTTGCTCCACCTCTATTTTGCAGGAATCTTTCTGAGGCTTCTTCTTCCCTTCCTCGCTCCATCATAAAACCACATTCGTTATCGACCCCACCTGAAACCACACGACCTTCCGCGCTCGAGCTATCTGATCTCATCTGAATTTATTCCACCAAATTCATTTCCCCAAATTCATTGACATCGTTGTTGTTTGTGTTTTTGTTGTTTTACTGATTGTGGTCGATTGTTGCTGCCGCTGCGGTTTGTTGCAGGTGGATTTGGTGTAGTTTCAGTTGTAATTGTTGTTGTTATTGTTGTTATTGTTGTTGTTATTATTGGTGTTATTGTTGTTGTTTTTACTATTTGTTTTGTTGTTGTAGTTGTTGTTTTCATTTGAGAACAAACTCAAAATGACTTCCGCCATTCGCACGTCACTTCGCCGTCGACAACCGGATCCGGATCCGGAAGCGAGGGCGTTGCCGGCTCCGTTGTGGTGGCTGCTGTGGTTCCTCTGCAATTACGCTCCATTTGGTGACGCCACCCGTCCATCTACCTCCCTCCCTCCCTTCGTCTCCCACCGGAGTGAGTGTCGAACAACCGCGATGGATTTGAATTTGTCGAGAAACGCGAAAAATACTTCCGACCCAGTAGGAGGCGATTCTTCTTCGTTCGTCTCTCTCTCTCTTCGTTCAAAATTTCCGCCGACGATTCGCACCTTGGAGAGGTGATGAGAACACAATCCCCCACCCCCCGCTGTGTGCTTCAATTAGTCGCCGTCGTCGTCGTCGTCACAGTCGTCGTCTTGAAGCGCGATTTTCTAATTGGATTTCCCATTCCAACCACCCCCCTCTCCCATTTTCTCTCGGGGGGCCATGTCTTCTGTCGCTTTCTGGCGGACGATTTCGAGCTTGTCTCCAACTGCACGTCGGATCGTGCTCTGGATCTCTCAGACAAATCCGCTTAATTGCTGCATTCACGTTTGACCCGGGCCGAGGTCCCACTTCCGGTTCCGGTTCTACTTTCAATTCAACATCCCCATCGTTCTACAGCCCCATCGTCTGCCTCCCTGCAGCCGACGACTTTCGGCTCCAACTCCTTTCATCCTTCCTTCCTTTCGTTCTGTTCACCCAAGCGAAAGCAGCTCACAGCGGACAGTAATTAATTGCACGTCACCTGCTTTCGTTATGTCCGTAATTTGTCCGTTTGCGCTGACTTTCCCGACGTTTCGCCTTCAACTGCTCTCTTCGCCCCGCCTCCTCATCCTCATCATGGTCACCTCTTCAATGCAGTCGGCACGACGTGGACACTCGAATCGAGTTCAGACGAGAGCCAACTGCAGTTTACGTCCTCGCAACCACTTGGAGAAACACGAAAATCTAATCGTGTTTCTTCATTCTGAACCTTGGGCTATGCTGGCGTTCAAATTGTTTTCCATCATCCTACGGCGTCCTGGATCCTCCTTCTTCTATCCCAGAAGCCATTCCCCCTGGGGCCGAGCCTCCCTGAGCCTCCATGAAACATTAAAGCCAACCGAGTAAAACGAAAGAAATCAACAGCACGAAGTTTGTTTGACAACTAGTGGGTTTGAGGACCCAAGTGGATTTCGAAACGCCCAAGCGAAATGAACGCCCAAGAGGATTGTAGGCATTTCCTAGAATTTGTTCCGAGCCCAAATCATGAAGCCCAAAGGAGACCATCGTAAAACCTCCGAAAGTGCCGTCCTGGCCAAAGTCAAAGACATTATCCTTTTTACGGCCAATTAAGTGCTCGCGACGAACGCAGGAACGTGTTCCAATTTGCCTCCCCCGGCTCCGACCGCCCCGATCCATTCACATGCTCACGTCTCGTGGTGTGAGTGAACGTCGTGAACCTGGACATAACCCTGATCCTGATCCTGGACCTCGATGAGAAACAAAGCGAGCGAGCGAGCGAGTCCTTTGTGAGCGCACGCACACGAAAACCAGCCTCCTCCGCATGTGTTCGATAATGAAATCATCGGATGAAAGACTCAGCGGGCGACGGATTTCCTCATCCCTCCAACCCTCCGGTTGCGTAAGCGACCCTCGCACGAACCCCTCCGACAATCGTCATCGAGGATCAAACGATCAGAGGCTCTAATGCGACAAATTGCCGAAGGATTTCGCCACGACGAAAATCTGGACAATCTCTCCCAAACTCACTCTCGCTCGCTCGCTCTCACCCTCTTGGCCTCGACACAAAGGGCATGAAACCGCCTTGGCCTTTGTCTCCATGGCGAATCCGGGTCGGAGGAGGCAGCGAGTGACTCAATTTGCTCGGTCGGAGGCCGAGGAGGAGGCCTGTGTTGTGGCCGGACAGCTGAGGGTGAGCAGCCTCGATAGGACCCTGGAGCCATTGTCGTTTCTCGTTCCTTCGTCCTCCTCCTTTTTTGTCGTAGTCGTTGTAGTCATCGTCATCGCCCGCGCCATTGTGTGTGCGAGACCACACGTGAAATACGGAAAATTGCACATCAAAGGACGTGACAAGACCCGGGCCAAGACCCGTTCCATTCAACGGCAAGAGAACCTGCCCGACCCGGTTCGGTCGATTGGTCAGTCGACTCAAGTCGAGTCGAGATTCGTTCACCACAGTTTGGCTAATTGAGATCCTGCCCTCAATGTCGTAATTGATTTTCGCACCAGACCTTTAGCGAATCATCCCGGGAGGCACCATCGATCCTCTTAATCCCAGAGGCTTCCGGATGGATCTGTAAGCTCCCCTCCCCAAGTGGACGACTCCTTGTCCTTGTCTCGCTCTTGTGGCCTTTTCAAGAGAGATGGAGAGAGCCACAGGGAGGGAGGTAGTTCAGCATCTACTTAATTGCTCGTCCTGTAACCGCGCCGAAGTTTGCAACGAGGCTCTGCGGTTCCGTCGTTAACCGCGACTCCATTAAGCCTTCCATAAGCCCGGCCGCCTCCTTCGCATCGCCAGCTCCAGCTGCCGTGAGTCGGGCCGACGGAATCCACCTGTCGGAGGGTCGTGGTTGGAGATGGAGGGTGGAGGGTGGAGGGTGGAGGGTGGAGGACGCGTGCCGGACAGGGTGGGGGGGCATGAGGCGGCCAATTAAAGTGTAATAAAGCCTCTCTCTCTCTCGGCTCGGAAGCGAAATTCTCGAATGGTGTTGGAGTTGATTGAATACCGAAAGTGGTAAAACACCTGTCGGCAACCTGCGAACAACGGCAACAACAATATGACAAAACGTTAACAACAACAACAACAACAAAACGATAACAACAACAACAAAACAAATGAAACCAACAACAACATGACGCCGTGAGCAGCCACAACTCGACGGCAACAACATCTTCATCGATGACGGCAATAAAATAATTATTTCGGTAAAGCTCGATGGAGTCCGATGCACTTCAGTTCAAGGGGGAGTTGGTGAGGTTGGACGAGGGATGAAGGGACGAACGAACAGATGGTCGGACGGACGGACGACCGCACCACTGATTGCACGCCCGCCGATAACAAACAAGATCAGGGCTACACGACTGATGGATGGATCGACAGATGATGGAAGGAAGGGTTCTCGACGTGGGCCGAGGAGGAGCTGGAGCTGGAGGAAAGAATTTAATACCACATGAATGTCGATAATGGTTGAAGCAACGCCTCGCTGACGGATCGACCGACCGACCGACCGACCGAACGATCGTCTGACGGCCGGCTGCCCACCGTCGCGAGGCAACGATCTCCGACACGGCAGCTCCCCGATAAGTTTCAGAATCCGTGGACGGCTGGACTCCATTGAGTTGGCTGTCGTGGCAGCGGAGTTAGCACGCGCGCTCGCGATCGCATTCATTGACCGTTCTGCTGGCTTGGGCAGGGGTCCCTCCCTCCTCGCACTCTCCACCCGTCTGCCCCTCATCAACCCATCCACCCCTCAGAGGCTCGTCAGGGCCAGAGCCCGGTCGACACCGCTCCAGAGTGCAATTGGCCCAATTAGTTACACGCCGTTGGGCGACTGATCGTGCGGCCGCCGCGGCTCCATTCGTCCGATTTCGCTCCCGTTTTTGCTCCACTCCTAATTGCAAGTGTTCCGGGAACCGTTTGCCGCGGCCACGGCCACGTGGGCCGGTGGCATTTGGAGGAGGCCGATCTGCTCCGCGTAACACGTCGATGAGTTTGACCCGACGAACACCTGGCGATCGGTGTCGAGGGAAATGAAGAGATCATCGCTGCCTCGAAGCCTTGAGAGGATTGAGCCAAGAGATCGTGGCTCTGATTAAAGAGGTTAATAAGAGGTCTAGCTGATACTTTTAACTCGCGTGGAATCATTGGTCATTGATCATAGAAAAGTAAAAGTTCTATATGAAGGATATCCATGCCTTTTGGAGACAGCGACGAAGCCCACCATGATGTACTTTAAATGAAGAACCACGCCCTCAAAATTCTCTGTTGCTCACTTTCCTCTGCTGATCACGAAGGTATCTGTTGACAAGGAAAGCGAAGAGTAGGAGAAGAATGTGGACAAAGAACGAATGGCAAAAAGGTCGAAACAATGAAACGTTTTGGCAGCAATGCGAAACCCGGAACTCGCTCCCGTTTTCCAAAGATCCAGAGTTTGCGTTTGCCAAAAGGATTTCGCGTCGGTCACGGAGTCGGTCGAGGATGTGCAAACATGTGTGGACCTGGGAATTGAGAATCGAGAATCGGGACCGGAACCCACGACACGGACGCTGGTCCGGATCCGCATTGTTCTCGGCTTAGGGCGAGTGGACGAGAATGAGGACGTGGACCGAGAGAGAGAGAGGGAGATGGAGCGAGGGACAGGGCATGGGAAATCGCATCAATTAGAATGCGATGTTTATGTTCAATTATTTTGACCTCTGACCCGCCGCCATTCATCGCTTCCGCTGTTGTGTGCGACCGGACAATGCCGTCAATGCCTCCCTCACTCCATCAATCCCTCCCCGCCTGCTCCGCTTCGCTTGGTCGGTCCGCTTCCCTCACGTAGTCCTGCTGATTGACGTCTCTGTCGCCCGTTCGGCTGGCGATTTATGCGGCTCCGTTGGTTCGGTTTTCAATTATTCTTAAATTACGGATTCCCACAATAATTGTCTCCGGTCGCAGGGCGATGGGCGAGTAGAAAGAAGAAGAAGTAGAAGAAGCCGAGTCCAACCATAAGCCGAAAAGTAAATTCCAATTTGCCTTCTCGTCGTCCTGCGGCCAGGAATCGAGCCACTTGGCCACAACTGCAACGATGTCGACGACTGCAGTCGAAGGACACGACATCGTCCTTCTCCTCCTCCCCTCGCTCAATGCATGGCTTGGTATTATTTTTAAATTATCCTCCGTCGACCGATGCCGACGATTTCGATTTCTATTTTCGATTCTCGTTTTCAATTGACTTCGTTTCGTGGTCAGGACGAAGAAGCGATTTGCATTTTCCGCCCGATCAGTGTTTGAGTTTGTTCAGGGTCCGGCCGTCGGCGTGGGCGGAGGGCATAGGGGCGAGGGAGTCGGCGAAGGAAACTTATTTTAATGGAGATTTAATTCCCGCCGGCTACGGTCATTTCACATTCCATTGGTTCGCGCAGTTCCTCCCACTGTCCTCGATGACTTCTGTCCGTCGTCTTCGTTGACTTCTGTTGTCGCTGCGCCTTGGATTTTAATTCACCCTCCTCCTCCTTCATCACCATCGCAGAGGGACCTTCGGAGCCCTTCGTCGTCGCCCCTCGAATTTCGCTTATCTCGCTCAATTTCCTCTCCAACTCGCAGAGGGTGGACGATGGAGCGATGCCTCGGAGGGAGTTTATCAAGAATATTGGATTTCTTGATAAACTCCGCACATGCCGGATATGGAATCCGGCAGCAGCCTGCGCCATCCCCCTTGCTCCCCCATCGTCCTCGTCATCATCCACGTTCTCGTCTCCGGCATGCATCCTTGCATCCTTTTTAAACGTCACGGGGAGTCTCTCGGCAGCAGCGCACACGAAGCACAGCGGCACGCAGCAGATTCATTTCCTATTCTCATCCTCTCTCTTTACTCGCTCTCCCTCTCTGCATCAGCATCCTGCTTTCACATCGTCGCCCCAAAAACGACTTTGATGCGACGTCTCGTCTTGGGAGTCGCTCGTGCGTCCGTCCGTCCGTCCGTCCGTCCGTCCCGTCCATGAGACTGTTCATGAGTCTGTCCATCAGTCTGTCCGTGTCTCTCTCTCTCTCGGTCTGTCCCTCCATCCCACTCTCTTTTCATATGTCTGCCAGTCGTCACCGTGTCCACGGCACGCGCATCCGCCACACATTCTGCGAAACCGATGCACGCCGCTCCTGGATCCTCTAAAGATACCGCGTCGTAAGGAGGCTGCTTTGCACCTTTGCACGACTGCGTTCGCATTAAGGACCAACTCCTCGAATTGCAACCGACGTCTCGACACACTCGGTCTTGTTTGCGCCACGACCGGGGGACAAACACTGTGGGACAGATTGACAAACACCGAGAGCGCTGAGAGATAGACAAACAATCGGCACGGACAGCTGAGGATGGAGACTCAGTCAGGACGTCTCGCTCAGGACGGGTGCTCCGGGGGGGATACGTCGAAACGACTCACATCTGGAGCCCTGCAAAGCCCCGCCGATGACCTTCAGCCACCCTCCGCCTCCAGACATCGCTGCCGGGAACTCGAGCCGCCATCGTGGCCAGACATGTCTGCGACAAATGTCCACATATTCCTCGTTCTCGGCCTCGGAATGTGTAACTTGACGCCGTCGTGCAAACATCGCCATGCACACGGTCCGTCGTAATCCTTCCGGGAGGCTAATCGCGAACCCTGGAACTTACAACCAACCAACCCAACCACCCGATTGTGTTTCAAGTGCAGCGGACAACCAGACGATGATGACGACGACGACAGCCAGGGGGAGTCGTCGAGGTGAGCCAACCCCATCGGACCAACCCCGTCAGGCCGAGGGTGGAGGATCGCGGCTCGTGAAATGGACACCGGCCCCCGGCTGAGAGACCGCCCGACCCCTCGCGACGACCCTCGCCCCAAACCTCGGCGCGACTCTCTCGCCCCGGGAACCCGCACAAGTGCCGTCGGTTCATTAGACCGGCCGCAGACGACGCGGAAGAGACGGAAGGGGTTTCGGAAGCGTCCGGGTGGGAAAATATGTCAGCTGCGGGCCACGACAGCCGCCCATTAGACGCCATCGCTTATCCGGCCCCGCGCCTGCCCTCGAGGGACCGAGGGAGGGGGGCTTGTGCCATAATCCGAGCTGCGGCAGATGAAATAATCATCGGCGGCAAAAGTTCGCCCTCAACTTTCGCAATAAAATGTTCATTAGTCCTGCTCAGTGGACGAGAACGAAGACTGGGACCATTCGCTGGACGAGGACGAGGACTGGGATCACTCACTGGACCAAGGGGCGTGGCCGTCGGCGGGGTGCCCAGGGAAGCACTTTCGACAAGAAGGAACGTAAAAAGTTTCCAGAGTAATTAAAACTTAAAGCTCGCCGCCAAGTGAGCTGCAGCGATTGAGACCGGACCACGGAGGAGACGGAGTCGAAGGCGGTGTGGGGAAGAGCTCCATAACTCATGGGATGCCGCGCGTCAGCGAGGGCTCGTCGGGCCCCGGAGACTTGGCTCTAATGACGACTCGCCGTGGTGACATGTGTGAGGCGCCGGCCAACAGCTGCTGGCCACTGGCCAAAAACGACCCGGGCAACCGACCCGAGTGGACAGCGCAAATGGAGAAGAAGAGAGAGCGGGACAAGTTTATGATGCTCTCTATATCTCTGGAAAATAATGTCCTGGTTTCTTGTGTCTGTCTCTCACTCTTTCGACTTTTTCACATCGCCATGGTCGCGAGACATCAACATTTCATATTCTGGGCGAGGTCAGCGACCGGACCCGGGAGCTGGGACTAATGGAGCTTTGAGGGTCCCTCGTGGGACGAATTGATGGGCGAGATAAATCAAGGACTCGGCGCGAAGGACTCTTGCGCCGATTCATGGGAACCGCTTCCTTGGCTTCGTCAAACAAGTGGCCTTGACGACGGAGGTTCCCAGGGAGGACCCGGCCAAAGTCATTTCGCGTAGGTAGAGAGAACCGAGAACGAGGAGGCTCTTTGAGGGAAATCGTTCGAGCCGTTCCCTCGAATCGTCAAATCGTCCTCCAAAATTGGTGAAAATCCTGTCCTGTGAAGCGTGAGAAATTCGTCGGCCTCGAGAGGAACACGAAATTCCTCGGAAGCCCCGAAACGATTCCTCGATTCGGAGTCAGCGAAACCGGGAAAACACACGTTCGTCCTCCGCACATGTGCCGCCAGGACGAGCGAGGACGACGATGTCGATGACAACGGGCCATAAACCGCTTGCCGGTGGGAACCGAGGCCGGGCCGACGACACTCGAGGAGTCACTCGGGCGAACTCCGAACCGAACTCAGAACTTTCGAGCGCTCCTCGAAACCAGATGAGCTTAGGCACTTAAGACAAAGATGAAGACACCGAGGACGAGGCCGAAGAGGACGATGAAGAGAATGACGAAGGCGAGGATGTATAAGATGAGGACTTGCGCCGATGGCGGGTGCGAGGGGATTCCCTGCGCATCAGTGGCGAGAGCAACATGTGGCCCACACGTGTTGCGAATCCGCCGGAGGGAATCCCCGAGTCTCGTCTCCGTCGCCGTCCTGGACTCGGCCCTCGTTCGAGTGACCGGCCAGTGTCAACCGGGCCACAGGTGCGCGACGGCGCGACGATGTCCAGCCGACAGCCGTCGTGACCTCCGCCCGCAGGAAAACAAACACGGATCCAGATCCGAGTCGGCGAAACGGATCCGTTCGGATCGGATCGGATCGGCTCGAGTCGAGTCGGAGGCGATCCTCATAAACATGATGACGACGTCGACGACTGCACGCCTTGATGACTTCCACATGTGACCGCGGGCGGGTCGCGAGGGGCACGTTCGAGTACCTGTCGGCCACCGACTCCGCCGTTTCCCAGGGCCTCGGGGCGCAGGACCCGACGAGACGAAACGAGACGAGCGAGCGTGCGTCGGACAATGGCGACGACGACGATCGCGAGATGCAGATTCCGGGAGGAGGCGACGGCGGCGGCGACGGGCGCGCGCGGAGTCACGATTACCTGGCTTTGCGTGGGAATCGGGGATTTACGACGACGACGACGACGACGGACGACGACGACGACGACGACGCGGACGCGAACGATGACGATTGCGATGATGATGACTCGGCGACAATGTTACCTGTCGTTGTCCTTTCGTCGATGTCTTGGTCGTCGTGTGGTGAGTAGAGGGAAGAAGTCACGGTAAAACCGTTCGACCAGCAGATCCTCACATCCGAATTGGGATCCGTGTCCGAGTGAGAATTCCGAGCAGTCGCTTCCCGCCCGTAAATCAATCTATCGACATTTGCACCTCTCCCTCACGCGCACTCTTTCTCCTCTCTCTTTCACACATTCTCTTTCCTCTCTCGTTCACACGATTCTTCTCTCCCACCCTGTCCCGAGGGATTCCCGTTCACTTGCGCGATGCTCGATGCCCAGCTTATCATGCAAATCACGTCGTCGCTTGATCCCAGAGTCCCGGGAGTCCTCGTATTCTCGAGTCCTCTCATTCTCGATCCACGCCCCGATGCCCGCAACTCCTTCGCCTTGTATAACATTTCGTATTTATTTCTGTATGTTCGACCCGGCCGACCGGGAGACTTTTGTTTGCAGGACAATAACAATAACAATAACTCGAATAAATATTTTCCTTCGCTGCCGAACTCGATCGGATCGGATCGAACGACGAGGGCTCGGTGTGTTTTGGGAAAGGTGTGAAATGTTACACTGCGGCTGCCGAATCCTTTAAGTCCTGCGATTAGTATTTTCGAGGCGTGCCCGGGTTGCCTTCTTCTGCTTCTTTGGTTGTCTGTCCGCATATTTTGTTATTGCTGCTCATCCAAGGGTTACCTCGCTGTTGTCATGGCTCGCTGGCCGGTGGTTTTACAACCAACGTTATGCACGGTATTCTCGTGCACCGTTAGACCTCTCTCTACGAGCCACGTTAGTCGCCTCGACACGCAGTCCATAAATCTCCACATTCCTCAGCCTCACGATCCTTCGACCAATGTAAATAGTGCTTGACATGAATATCCTATTGGGCCAAGACAACTCAGAAGTATGGGGGGAATAATTTAATCCATGTTAGACAACGGAAATAGTTGATAGAAAACACGAAATGCTCGGGGGAGATCCGATCTTGGTTGAGGGTAAAAAAACTGTTCAATTGTAATGATAGTAGAAAATTAAAATTCTTCTAAGCCCAATGAAATACTCATGTATTTTGAAAAATACGAACAAAAACATTCATTTTGGGAAAAGTATAAATTTCTCCTAAATCCAGTTACATCAAATTTCAAAAGTTGTTCAGTTTAGTTCAAATATTTGATATCCTATTGGAGAACCTTATTTGAAATCAGGACGCATCAACGAATTACTATAATTCTTACTTGTGCATTAACTTTTAATCTCAGATCATGTTGATTTTTTTTTTTGTCAATTTAGAAAATAATTTTCCCCAGAACAAAATAATTATTTTAATAATAATAAAGATTATATTGTATAAAATATTTTTGGCCGAGAGAAACGAGTTTTTTTTTTATCGATCAATATTTTTTGGAAAATTAATATATTTTTTTAAATTTAAATTAAATTAAATTTAAATTTAATATTTATTTCTTATTCGAGCGTTGATCAAATATTTATAATGCAAAGTGTAATTTCAATCGAAATTTGTTTAATTGAAATTTGTAAAAGAAAAATTATTTTCCACCTGTGAAATAAATATGGGAAAAGCGAAATTTATCACTTAGTTTTTTTATATTCCCACAATCAATTTTCCACTTCTCCAAGCCAAAGACCAGCATAAGAAAATCTTGACCGCAAAAAGTTTTCTTTGAGTTTCTGCTACCATTTGAAATTATGTCAATCATCGGTCTACTCCCTTCGCAGTCACGATCCATACTCCATTTCCCCGCAATCTTCATAACTATGCGAGAGAAAGTCAATCCGCGTTGGAAATTTTGAAAGCAAAATTCTTGCTTCTTGGTCGACGATCGACAGAACCCACGATGCTTCTGGAGTGCAGACAGACAGACGAAAGGCGGACAGATAGACGAACGAAAGACAGACAGACGAACACAAGGCAGACAGACGAACGAAAGGCAGACAGGCCCAAATACGAACAAACAGACGAACGAACGTCGGACGCACGGCCAGTAGGAGTGAATGAATGGCTTCGAGGATAAACAAAACATTGGGACAGCGCGGTGGATTTTGGGACGGAGCCACCGAGCCGAGAGCGCAAACTCTTATACGACCTGAGAGAGCAATCGAGAGCGAGGGAGCGAGAGCGAGCGAGTCGCAACTGGCTCGAAGTCGTATCTCACGGATGCCATCTGCGTCGACCACAACGAACCGTCGACAGTTGCGACTGCGGCACGAGCCACGCGTTCGACGTGGTGTCCGCAACGCAACGCAGTCGCTACGCAGCGGCAGAGGTTGCAACGACAACGACTTCCTGCGAACATTCTTCCGCTTCCGCATCCTGTCGACGGCGTGTTGCGACGGATTGGGGGGGGGGGGGGGGCGGCAGAGGCCGAACAGCTGTTTGCAACACGTTGCGCCGCTCGGTCGTGTCTGGCAGATGCAGACAGCGAGTGGTGAGTGTCGTTTGGGTGAGCGAGTGAGAGGGAGGGAGGGTGACGAAGAGAGCGAGCGGGCGAGCGAGAGCCGAGCGCAACCCACGGCCGCTCAGCTGTTCGTCGTCGATGTCGAGTGCGGTTCGACCGGGTTCGATTCGAGCCGGCCGCGGCGGTATTTCTAGAGCGGCGCCCCGAGTGTCGGCAGCAGTTGCGTGCGGAACGCGAGCGTGAGAGGATGTGCCAGACGAGATACGCCGAGCGCCCCAACGAAACAGATACAAATTCAGACACAAGTTCAGTTGCCGCAGTCACGCTGTGCGAGTAGCAGACCGAATCGTAAACAGAAACGACGACAAGAAGAGACCGCACGACCGACGTCGGACGTGAGCGCAAGAAGCAGCAACATACGGAAAAAATCATAATAATAATTAAAGTGCTCGAAAGTGAAGTGTTTGCAGTGCATCCGTGAGATAGATAGTTTGAGGCCACAACGTCCTAGGCTCAAAATGAATTTTACGAGTTCCGCAAGCGATCAGATTAATTCGAAAACCGATCCCCACGCGAAGCGGAGCGACAGGAGCAGTGCAAAGTGCCGGGCCAAGCGAACTCAGGTGCGCGCCCCCAAGTATCTCAAACTCTGTGAAATCGTGCGCAAGAAGCGGAAGTAGACACCCACAACTACAACAACTACAACACGAGTAACAATTGTGACGAAAGCAAAACAAAAAAAGAAAAACAAGCCAAATTCCCCCCCAAGTGCAAAGCATTGTGTGAAATTCCAACTAAAAAAGAAAATCTCGTAGATACAAGATACTACGAGACTACGTCGACCCGAAGGATACGTCGAGGTTCCGGCCAGCGAGCACCAGGATTTAGCCGCCAGCCACGCAGTCGCCAACGGATTAAGCGCAACCCAAGGTGAGTTTTCCGAGGAAACATTGGGGCGAAATCGGGCAGATACATCCGTCAGATACTTCACCTTAGATACTCTTCGAGGTGCCACGCCTCCTCCTCTCCGGCCGCCCTCTTCGGCGACCTTAATCGAGTTTCCCTTTGACATCGCGCCGCTCGCATTCCACGACGGCAGCCGATGTTTTTTGTCCGCTATGCATCCCACGGATACGCAGATGCATAGATACACAGGTATTCGTAATTATGGGAAAGCGGCGTCGTCGTCTTCGGCCGTGGCGTTTGTTTTTCCTGCGCCCGGGTTTTTGCGCAAGACCCGATGAACTCTCCACCGATCGCGATCGCCGCCGATCCAAAGAAATCTATCTGTGTATCTTCATGCGTTTGTTGACTTTCGCACATCCAGCAGATGCGCGCCGCATAAATAACCGAGATTCGCGTTATTGTTGGTGTTGCTGGCGTCATCGTCATTGTTGTTGTTTTCGCTATGCTGCTGATCTATGCAAATTAATTTTCCGCGGCCGGAGGTTGAGTTTTTAAAAAAAGGAAACGAACAGTTTCACGATCTTCAAAGAACTGAAAACTCTTTATTATTCTCCGCTTATTTTATACTTAGGAATAGTTTACAAAATTCACTTATTTCTATTTTTTGATCTTATTCTATTCGAGCTCAAATTGAGGATCTAATTGAATTCCTCTGAAAAGAAATAAATCGAGAACTAATTAGGGCGACACTTTCAGCTAGCTCTCACCAGCACGGAGGATCGGGTTTCATATCCTCATCAGTCATCATTCCGGCTAAGTGGAGATCTTGTTTATATTATCTCTTGAGTCGCTGCTTGGGGTTCTTGTTTATATTATCTCTTGAGCCGCCGCTTGGGGTTCTATGGGCTGGGGTTTTTTGTTTACATTCTCGCTAAAGTGCTCACTCAAACGACACCGATAACTCCCCCCTTTCTTTAAAAAGAATCGTCCCGATTCTGTATTTTATTGCTGAGCTCTTGTATTTGCTTATTTAGTTTAATGTATCTTTTCTCATTTTTCATTAACATTTTCTTTTCATTACATAGTCGTATAGATTTATAAATTTTATATATAGAAAATATTAAGAACATAATACAAATCAACATTATTATAAACGAAAAGGTATGATGGGTTCTCATTTCTTTCTTTAATACATGAATTAAGTTTATATTTTCAAATTTTAAATCTATATTGTCAGATTCTATATATTCAGTAATCATATATTTGTTAGGGTATTGATTCTGTAAATAATTGTAAATAACATTAGTTGGGTTATAGTATGTTTTATTATTTATTATAGTTTGATTTTTAAATGTTACTAAAAATGTTCCTTCAAGAGAATACCCATCAACCGTATTGTTTCCTGTTACTAATATAGTACTATCGTTAATTATTTCAATTCTCTTGTTCTTTTCTTTTATTTTTTTACATGTTGCTTCTTTCTTGTTCAATAGTTTCGAAAGGCAAGTTTCTGTTTTATTGAGTTTACAAAATATATTAGTTAGTTCTTGTTTACAATTTTCAACGTTTAAATATGTATCATTACATCTTACAACTTCTGTATTTATTAGTAATTTACCATCCATTTGGCTTATTGCTCTTGCTTCGTACATTTTACAATTTTTAATTATTATTGGGTATTTAATATATAAGATTATTATATTGTCTTTTTGAATGATTTTAAACTCAGAAACATTCATTAAATCGGCTATAGTAACCTCAATGTGTTCATGATTAATAATTTCTTTTATTTCCTGCAAATTTAATATACCTGTATTCAATATTCCTGCCTTTCCTAATATTATTGTTTGTATCATATTTTGCAATTCATGTAAAATTAGTTGATTTCTTCTTTTAATTAGTTTGACACTACTTGAATAGTCTGCTAAATTTCTTACTATTTGTGTTAAGTGAGAGATGGCGTCAAATATTTTGCTGTTTGTAATAAATTGTTTGTTATTGTTCTCAGTCAGTTCATTTAATTTGTTCGTAATTGTAATAAAGTCGTCATGGTCTGGTGTTCCTGCTATCCATTTCCACAATGTACCTAATTCATTTATTCCCCGTTTATGTCTATTAGTTTTTTGTAGCTGATCTAAAAGTGTGTGAATTATAATACGTTCTGCGTCGCTATCAATTCTCGAAATATGAGCAATGTCTTGGTTTCCAGTTATATTATTTGTGTATATGTCATTATGATTAAAAATTATTTCAGTTTCGTGCATTAAGTTGTTAAAATAGGTCAAATTTGTTATATGGAATAGGTCGCCGTACTCGTCATAAATTGCTGCGTTACCGTTCTCTATTAGTACATATTCCTGTCGTGTATAATCTATTATTTCAGTCAGAACGGTCCGGATTATTGTCAACGTTAAAACCAGCATCTCTCTGAAAATGAAATTATGTTTTAATATTATCTTTATGAACAATTCTGTCCTTATTAGTTATTCGAATTTTATTTCCTAAATCTTCTTTAACTGTCTGCTTTTTGTATCTCGGATTTAATTTATTTCTTTCGCCTGTAATTTTTTCATATATTGTTTCTCCGTTTGTAAAGTTTCTTTCTACCCGATTCTTATTGTGCCTTTCTAACATTCTAGTTTGAGCTGCAATAAGTTTTTGATGGACATCCCCATGTTGTATTTTATTATATAATATATCGTATGGTTTCTTATCAGTAACTGAATGAAATGTTTTATTATATTGTTGAACCGCTCTATAAATTGATTCAGAAAAACTTATTAAATTATATTCCTGTTTAATACATCGAGCTATTTCTATAATTGTTGAATGTGCTCTTTCGATTTGGCCATTTGTAGTGCTGTGGTGAGGGTCACAGTAATATGTTTCAATGCCAAGTCTCTGCATTAGAAACTTAAATTGCGCTGTTGTGAATCCTGGTTCGTTGTCTATTGTCAATGTCTTTACTTCTGGAAAACTCTGTAATATTTCCATTACTTTATCTTCTAAATTAATTTTATCTTCTATCTGTCTCAATACTAAGAACTTTGAATATGAATCAATGCAGGTGATAAATTTAAGTTTTTGAGCATAAAATATATCAATATGGACTTGTTCCCCCTCCTTTTTTGGGATTGGAGCCTCTCCAATAGGTATTTTTTTAGGATGTCTGTCATATTTATTTTTATTACATATTTCACAACTTTTAATATATTGCTTAAATTGCTTTTTCATTTCTGGCCAATAATATAAAGATGAAATTTGTTTCATATTTTCCTCATAACCTCTGTGCGCTCTGTTATGAGTTTCTTCTATGATTATTGCCTGGTCTTCTCTGTTGATAATGTCCATTGGAAAATTGCGAGTGTATAAAAATTTGTTGGAGAATGTTTCTTTAATTTTATCTTTTACTTCGTAGAGGTCTTCTGGGGTACAGTGAATTGCGGTAATGAGGTTCGGTTGTAAAAATTCCTTTAGAATTGTAATTAGATTTTCTACTGTGTCGTATTCTATCAAATGCCTTGTTCGGCCAAAATTTTTTATCGATTCGTGGATGGTAAAGCGCCCTTTACTCATTAATATCTGTTGTTTAAATTGATTCAGCGGTTTCTTAGTTTCCTCTATTTGATTATTGTCTGAACTGTTTGCTGAGTGTTGTGTTCCATCAGATGAAGAATCATCAGACATATTATTAATATACTGCCTAGATAAGGCATCTGCTACTACATTTGTTTTTCCAGGTTTGAATATTATTTTTGGTGCGTATTCTTCGATGATAGCATGCCATCTTTTCATTTTAGTATTTGGATTTCTAGATGAGACAGCAAAGGTTAAAGGTTGATGATCAGTATGAATTTCTAGATCCGAGACTCCATATAAGTAATTTCTTAAATTCTGTAGTGACCATACTATCGCAAAGAGTTCTTTCTCATTGGTGGCATAATTTCTTTCAGTGTTATTTAGTGTTTTTGAAATAAATGTTATCGGCTTGCCTTCCTGGCTTAATACGCCGGCCACCGCATCATTTGATGCGTCGGTTGTTAAAATAAATTTCTTTGAAAAATCTGGTTGGGACAGCTCTATTTGATTTTTCAATTGAGCCTTTAAATTTTCGAATGCTTTAATGGCATCTTGATCCAATCTCACTTCGATCTTCCTAGACATATATTGCGAAACTTTTCCATTCTCACCTGATAATATGACAGTTAGAGGTTTTGCGATAGAGGCATAGTCTTTAATGAATTTTCTATAATAGCCTGTCATTCCCAAAAAGCTTCTTAATTGCCGTAAAGTTTTCGGTATAGGAAAATTTCCTATTGTTTCAACCTTTTTCGGATCTGTTTTAATTATTTTGTGACCAACAATATAGCCTAAAAATTCAACTTCTTTTTGATAGAATTTTGATTTTTCCAGTGAAATCTTCATATGGGCGTTTTTCAAGGTGTCTATTACCTGATTTAAATGTTCTGTATGTTTTTCCACATTTTCTGAAAAGACAATTATATCATCTATATAGACATGACAGAATTTTCCAATATAATTCCTTAATACGTTGTCCATTGCTCTTTGAAAAATACTTGGTGCATTTTTTAATCCAAAAGGCATTCTAAGAAATTCATATTTTCCATTATTTACTGAGAAGGCTGTTTTTTCAATATCGGAATCTTTCATAAGTATTTGATGAAAACCTGACTCTAAGTCAATTGTAGAAAAGTATTTAGATGCTCCTAGGTTTGATAATATAACATTTGTGTCTGGGATTGGATATTTATCAGCAACTGTTACCTCATTTAATTTTTTGAAATCAATTACCATTCGTAATTTGTTGGTTCCGTCTTCATTTATTCCTTTTTTAGGTACGACCCAGATTGGTGAATTATACGGACTTTTGCTTGGCCGTATTATATTTTTATTTAATAACTCTCCAATCTCTTTGTTCACGAACGTGTTTGCAGATAAAGGATATTGGTATTGCTTGCTCCAAATGGGAGTATCCGTTGAAGTCCTTATTTCCGCAACTATATCTGTCCTGAATGGTAAATCAGTATTTACATTTGAATGTATTGATTTAATCCTCTCTTGCATTTTCTCTCCTAATATTTTTAATTTATTTTCATCATTATCTTGGCATTCAGAGAGTACTTCTTTCCCTGAATTTTCTTTATTATTTTCAAAATTTTCATTATATATCGTTTCAGACGTTTCTCCGTCCAAATTGTTTAAATAATTTGTTTTGCCGGTATTTTCATCGGCTGGCTGTCCAGAATTATTTTCCGAACTATTAATCTTTTCCTTTTTTTCATTCATAACTAATTTTCCTTTAATATTGCCGGTATTTCTTTCGGCTGGCTGTCCAGAATTATTTTCCGAACTATTTATTTTTTCATTTTTTTCAATATTTACCAACTTTCCTTTAATATTGCCGGTATTTCCTTCGGCTGGCCGTTCAGAATTGTTTTCCAAACTATATATTTTTTCCTCTTTTCCGTTTATTATTAATTTCCTTTTCCCAATATCAAAACATGCTTTGATTCTTTTGAGAAAATTGTATCCAATTAATAAGTCTGCTTCAAGGTTATCGATTTCATAAAATATTTGCTTTACTCCATACAGATGTATCTCATGGTAATATTTTATTATTGTGTATCCATTAATAGTTTTCACTCTTTTTTTGATGGCTAGTGTTTTTTGTTTTCGTAAATTCCTTTCCTAATGTAACAACTCGTAGCTCCTGTATCTATTAATATTTTAAATGTCTTACCTATCGCTTTATCCGATTTAAAAATATACGGTAGGTTTATTCTTGGTCTAAAAAATGGTTCTCATTAATGTTGTTTACTCGTTGTACCTTTTCCTGTGGTTGCATATTTTTCTGTTCACTTTCATAGGTTCTCTTTTGCGTATGATAATTATTCTTCCACGGGTTATATTGGGAATTCTTTTGATTATAGTTTGTCGGACCATTGTAATTATTTTTTGGTTTGTTTGATATCTGCGTTGATGGATCCACTTCCATTGGTTCTGGCTTAGTTTCAGATTGGACATTATGATTTATACGCGGTATAACTTGAGAATGTTGTGGCGAAAATCGTAAATTATTATTATAATTATTATAGTTTCTGTTTCGCTGACGAGTGTAATTAAATCTTTCAGAATTTATTGTTTGGCTTTGTTGATTTTTACTAAATTGTAACGCAAAATTTGCCCGTATATTATTTGATTCTAATTCTTGGGCTTTGGCTAAAGCATTAGGTAAATCAACAGGTGATAGCGAGAATAAAATATTTGATAGGGGAGGGTTTAACCCAGTTATAAAGACCCGTAACGCATTTTGTCTGTTTCGAGCATTGATTTCCCTTGTGATTTCACTATTAGTTCCATGAGTCATGATAGTCTTGTTTATTAGTAACGTCAGTTTTTCATTTACTTCATTATAGTATTCAAGTATAGTACTTCGTCCTTGTCGTAGTACACTTAATTCCTGTTCTATGATATGTATTGGTCGTTTGTCTGCGTAAGCGAAGTCAAGTCGTGCTAGAATCGCGTCAAAGTTCAAAACTGTACCGTGATTAGTCAAAGTATCGTTTGCTTCCTGTATTATTTTATTACGCAATATTGTCAGTGCAGCAAAATATCTACGACTACCTCTAGTATAAAGACTCATAGTGTTGTTAGCTGCTTCGCGCCAGCTAACATATTTGCTTTGTTGACCAGTAAATTCTGGCAATGATTTCACAATGTCTAGAGATTCATCACACCTAATTTCAGGGTCTATTATTTCCGGTGCATAATTTGTCGCTTCTTTATTTTCTACTATGCTCTCTAATTGCCTACGTAATGCTCCTATTTCTGCCCTTAGTGATGCTGTATTACTAGCTATTAACCTAGCCACTAGGTTTTCATCACTAATACTACGCTCGTTTAATGCCATGTTTCTAAGTTTTACAATCAATTGTTCCAGAATGAAAGGTTAATAAAATTTGTTTTTAAATATAGGTATAAAAATACAATATTTAAATTAATATTAAGATATCAACTGTTCCAAGTTTGTGATTGTTTACAATTGATATTTGTATCGAATAACTATCCGCTTACAGAATGAAACGCATTATGATATTTTCCCTCTGGTTGTTTTGATATTCTCCTCGAACTGTCTCCTCGTCCAGTCGTTCTCCTTCGATGTCCTCCTCGTTCTGTTGTTGTTTTAACTTTTTTCTCTCCTTTCTTGGAGATACTTGACTGTTTTAGTTTTTTTGTTTTTTGGTCTACACTTTTCTCTCCTGTTGGAGATACTTGATTGTTTTTTTGTTTTCTCTTTTCTCTCCTGTTGGAGATACTTGATTGTTTTTTTGGTTTTCACTATTCTCTCCTGTTGGAGATACTTGATTGTTTTTTTTAGTTTTCACTTTTCTCTCCTGTTGGAGATACTTGTTTGTTTTTGGTTTTCACTTTTCTCTCCTGGTGGAGATACTTGACTGCTTGCCGCGCTTTTGGGTTTTTTTTTCGTTTGCCTTTATTTTTCTCTCACATTGAGATACTTTTACAGCAAACACCCACACCTAACTCTCCTTACTTGATATTTTCAGGATAACGAGCTTTTTTCGTGTGGGCCCCACGTTGGGCGCCAATTAATTTTCCGCGGCCGGAGGTTGAGTTTTTAAAAAAAGGAAACGAACAGTTTCACGATCTTCAAAGAACTGAAAACTCTTTATTATTCTCCGCTTATTTTATACTTAGGAATAGTTTACAAAATTCACTTATTTCTATTTTTTGATCTTATTCTATTCGAGCTCAAATTGAGGATCTAATTGAATTCCTCTGAAAAGAAATAAATCGAGAACTAATTAGGGCGACACTTTCAGCTAGCTCTCACCAGCACGGAGGATCGGGTTTCATATCCTCATCAGTCATCATTCCGGCTAAGTGGAGATCTTGTTTATATTATCTCTTGAGTCGCTGCTTGGGGTTCTTGTTTATATTATCTCTTGAGCCGCCGCTTGGGGTTCTATGGGCTGGGGTTTTTTGTTTACATTCTCGCTAAAGTGCTCACTCAAACGACACCGATAACTTGCATGCAGATGGCAACGCTTCTCGATCGCTGCTCGGATTCTATTCTCTACTACTCTTAATTGTATCTGCTGGATACTACGTGCGCCTGCTTGGCCCCAGCGGCCAAAGATACAGCTACACCAGATCCACCGACGGACTTCGGTCCATCCCCCCGCCGCCCATCATCGGTGCGGACGTGAGCCTGATTAAAGCTCTGGACAGACCAACGGACGGACGGACGGACAGATTCTCGCCGTGTCAAGAGTTGAACGCTCGCCGATCGCGCGGTGGGAAGCGATCCAAGCGCCGATTGCAACAACCGCTTCAACTGCAACAACAACAACAACTTATAACACCTCGCGATCGAACGTCGCGGCCGCCGTCGACGCAGACGCTAACGCCGAAGCCGACGCTGCTTATTAGGGCGACGCATTTCGACACCGTTTCCCAATGAAGTTTTCGATTCAGTTTTTAATTGTTATTTTCGCCTAGCAGTAGTTGTTGTTGTTGTTCTTCATAATTCGTGTTGCTTTCGATGGTTGTTGCTATTGTTGCTATGGTGGTTGTTGCTATGGTTGCTGCTGCTGTGCGCCCATCGTCGGCGCACGGAGCCGTGAAATCCTGAGCAGCGACCGCGGCGGCCGCGCACGCGGCCTCAGCGCGCGAAAGCTTTCGCAATCGAAGCGAAAAGCGCGAGGTGCCTCCATCGCCACCGTCGGTCGCCGTCGCCACCCCCACCTCGGCACAAGTGGCCACCGGAGGGAAAACCGTCGAGCTTCTCGACCACAAAGAAGAGAGCGCTCGATGTGAGATAGAGAGGGAGATGGGGCGAGAGAGAGAGAGAGAGCTTGATAGATGACAATTTCATGGGGTTTTTTTTGCTGTCGTCGAAGCGAATGCGATTAACACAATTCCAAAGAGACAATTACGAAGATTTCGCCATTGCAACCGCATCAACAACAGTAATAGTCATCATGGGTGTCTGTGCCAAGGTCTTGTGTGGGCGACAAATGACAACAACAACAACAACAACAACGACAAGAATAACACAACAACTTTGGAATTTCCATACACAAACAAAAACCTGATTTTTATGTCAAAAATTTTCACTAATCTCGATTTTTTCACATCTCTCTCTCTCTTTTGTCTTTTGCAGCTTTTGGACGCCGGACCTCCGGATAATAAAGAAAAAAGCAAATTCAAAAACAACAGAGAAACACAACAACAATGTCTGCCACAATGAACGAAGCAACGCAGGCCGCTGCCACCAACGACGACAACAACAACAACAACAACGCCGCTGTCGCAGTCTCAGTCGGCGTCACCGTCAACGTCGCCCCACTGCCCGCAATCGAGGCGACCATCATCGACATTCCGTCCTCGTCCTCGTCGTCCTACGACACGGACAGCAGCACCGCGAGCAGCACGTGCTGCGCCCACCACGGCGAGCACATCTACATGCAGCGCAGCGTCGCCGCAGCCGTCGGCGTCGCCACCCCGACGCAATGCTCCGAGGTGGAGCTCGAGATGGACGTCGACGCCGAGGTCGAGCTGCGCCAGTTCAAGGCGGAGCAGCGCCGAAGCTGGCCGTTCTTCATGCTCGTCATCTCTCTGGTCGAGGTGAGTTCGCCACCCCCAGCCACGCCCCCATGACCCCACGACCTTACGCCCCCATGATACCCAGGCCCTCCCCACCCTCTAGAGTCCCAGTCGTCCAGACAGCCTGGCAGACAGTCGCCATTTTTCTGGTCCTCCCGTCTGGCAGCATCCTTTCGTCTGAGCGACGCCTACCCAAACTCACAGACCAAACCCCCTCCCTCACACCCTGTGAGCTGAAACTCTCTCTCACTCACACACTCGCACACAAAGCGAGCCGATCAATATGGCGGCCAACATGGCGCTCGTTCGCCTGTTTCGTGCTCGCCTGGCGCCCCGAAAATCGATTGTAAACATCATCGAAAGAACAACAAAGACAACAACCCGGCAACAACAACAGCCACAATAGCATAAAACTCTTGAAAATGTGCCAAAACAACAACAATAACTACTTCTACAACTACTACGACTACTTCACTACACCACGACACGACACAGTACAACAACACAAACAACAATGGGAGGAAGAAGAAAACATTCACAAACAAAAGCAAAGCTTGTCGGATGGAGAGAAGGGTAGGCGGAGGAGCCCCGCAGCTTGTCTTTATTGTTTGGCGGATTGTTAACATTGTTGATCCGATTGTTGTTGTTGTTCCCATTGTTGTTGTTGTTGCTGCTGCTGCCCCTGGCGATAGAGTTGTGATTGTGTTGTTATTGCCGCAGTTATCGTCATCGCTATTGCGCTAGTGTGTGATGATTGTGTGTGAGTGTTGTCGCTTGCATTGTTACATAACAACGCGAGGACGACCTCATAAGCTCTATCTCCCTGTCTCACTCTTTGACACAATCTATCTCCCTCACTTGCTTTTCCCACCTCTTCGAACTGAACATGGACTAATCCGATCTCTCTCTTGTTTTTTTCTCTTCCGCTTTTGCAGATCGCCGTCTTCGTGTTCGACTACATGACCGTGAAGCCCCAACCGGAGCTGCACGCCCCGATCCCCACCGACTCGGTGCTCATCTATCGGCCCGACCGGCGCCAACAGCTCTGGCGCTTCGTCTCGTACATGGTGCTCCACGCGAACTGGTTCCACCTGAGCTTCAACGTCGTCGTCCAGCTGCTCTTCGGCGTCCCGCTGGAGGTGATGCACGGCTCGGCGCGCATTGCGGTCATCTACCTGGCGGGCGTATTCGCCGGCTCGCTGGGCACCAGCGTCGTCGACTCCGAGGTCTATCTAGTGGGCGCCAGCGGTGGCGTCTACGCCCTGTTGGCCGCCCACTTGGCCAACATCGTGTTGAACTACGGCCAGATGCGGTACGCGGTGGCGCAGCTCGTGTCCGTCCTGATATTTGGTAAGTGTCACAAATCAATCGGCCTCCCACTATCTCACTTCCTATCTCCTACTCTTTCTCACCTCCGCCTCTTCTTTGAAAGACCCTCGACTAACCTCTTCTCTCCTCTCTCTCTTCTCCTTGCAGTGTCGTGCGATCTGGGATACGCCGTCTACACACAATACCTGGACGTGGCCCACTTCAGCGAGGCCCCCGCCGTCTCGTACATCGCCCACCTGACCGGCGCCCTCGCCGGCCTCACCGTCGGCCTGCTGGTGCTGCGCAGCTTCGAGCGACGCGCCCACGAGAATCTCATCTGGTGGCTGGCCCTCGGCGTCTGGACGGCGTTCACCATCTTCGCGATCGTGTTCAATCTGATCAACACGGTGACCGCGCAGCTGATGGAGGAGCAGGGCGAGGTCATCACCCAACATTTGCTCCACGACCTGGGGGTCTCGTAGGCTGTAGGCACTCAGGCCACGCCCCCCGGGGACCGAACCGAATGTTGTGATACCACCAAAGACTGAAGTTAAGCCCGAAACCGCGGGACGTTTAACTCTCCAACTACTTGGCTCGTCAGCCGCCTAGCTGTTAACCCTCTAACCACCATCCATGTGTGTATTTATTTATTGACCCCGTGTAAAAAGTTCGCTAGAGTAAGAGTCGCATGGACGGGGCGCGACGGACAGAGAGGGAGAGAGAGTGAGGAGGGGCGCCCCGCCCACTAGTCAGCCCATAGTTACAATAACTAATGAAGCATCAACCATCACTCTATGTACTGTGTGTATGTGTATTTACAAAATATGCGTGTCCTCGACGAGTCGAGGGTCCTTCAAAGCAAGTCCTTACGCCAGAGTATTATTAATTGTAATTGTTAATTTATTTTAAGCCGACAGAGGAACCCACATATGTATATGTTAACTTATTATTATTATTATTATTTAATTGTATTATTATTAATTTATTGTCAATGCGATGGGATGATAACCTCTTATCCCATCGCTCTGGAGAACCTCTCTCTCGCTCTCCGAAGTACTCTCGATGCAGAGAGACTCAGCGAGATCGCGAGAGAGGGGAAGAGGGAGTGAAAAGAAATACACAAAACAAAACCAAAGATCAAATTAATGAATGTTAATGAACGTTTCCTTAAGAAGTTACACGCAAATCTTAATATTAAACAAAAAAAACTGTTTCGCATCCGGCAACAAATATTATACTTATTACTATCTTGTACCACACCAGAAGCCAAAAATATTCAGTGTAATCGAGTTATTATTGATCGAATCAAAGTAAATAAATACGTGTTCAAGCTAATCTAATAACGATAGATAAATAAATACATATGAAAATTCGAATAACAAAACTATGCTGTTTCATTTTCCTTTTTGAGTCGACAGAATTCGGTTAGCCATTATCCGTTGGACTATGTGAGTCTTATTAGATCGAAGGCTTTAACACCTTAGTATGGCTCCATGGTTGTTTCACAATGGTCCAAACCACATTTACCCTTATCATAAGCCAACAATTCCAATAATGTCACTAATATTAATTACTGTATTGTTCCTGTTCCTTCAGACATGAAGTCTATTCACTTCCGGTAGGCTTCGCATTAACCGATAAGCTGATCAAAGACTCAAAGTTGGACCATGGAATATAATTAGTCGTGATGAATTCCGAGAATTTGCATCGATTCAAGGCAATTTAATACGTGTTTGTAATGTTTTGCAGAGAGGTGAAAATCTCTTTAAAATCTCAATAAAACGAGTTCAATTTACGAATTTCAATTATTTTTTTTTAAATTCGAACCAAACGCGAATATAATCCGTGTCGATGGTGTCGAATGATTACAGTGAGCTCAATTGGAGAGTATAAAATTATGAAAAAAATATGTTTTAAAAGGTCCGTTTACATTTTTAAAGTATCCAAACATCAATGGAATCCTGCTCGATGGTGCTAGAAACTTTTATTTTGGTCGCAAATTAATGCTATGGAGTCGTCGATTAATCCATTCCATCGGAATTGAATATATTCCGAACTCGAGTTCAGAACCTCAACTGGATTCAGTTAAAAGTGAAGCTGAAGCCGATGAAACCGCAGCCTCCTGCGTGAGACACACACGTCCCCCCAAACCCACCCCCTCTCGGGGGAGCAGAATAATCACTTCTTGATGGCCGATGGAAGGGATGGAATGCCATGCTGCCATCTTCCAATAATGGACATTTATAATATTGCTCTTGTCGGTGCTTATGTTGTTGTTGTTTCCCTAGTGTGGCTGTCGATGTTTTTGTTGTTCTCCTGATGTTGTTGTCGATATTTTTGTTGTTGTTCTGATGTGGCTGTCAATGTATTTGTTGCTCCTGGTCCTGGTGCGGTTGCTGTTGTTGCCATTGTTATCGCCATTGTGTTTGTTTGCGTATTCGGTGTCATTGTGGATGTCGTTTATTGCTTCTGTGACGACGGTTGAGCGGGGTGGGGATAGGAAGAAAGGCGCAGAGGGGTCAGAGGCAGCGATAACGGCGAACCACAAACTCCAATTACTTGACTCCGGGACAGACGGAATCCCGAGGCTGCTGAAGACAAAAATGAAGACAAAGACGGAGATGAAACCAAGACGAAGATGAACCGAAAACGAAGACTGAGATCAAACGAAGACAAAGACGAAGTTGAAACGAAGACAAAGATGAAGACAGACATCCTCTGTCGCGTTCTCGTGAAGACGTCGTCGATCTCTCGCTCTCTCTGACAAGCGACTCAAAATTTCGGCAGAAGGAGTGCTTTTTTGTTTTCTTATTTTTCTGTTTTCGGGCTTCTGCGAACGACAGGTGCAACTCCGTCTGCTCCACACCGTCGCACCGGCCGAAGCGATGACGCGCCGTCGGCAACATCTGCCGTCGTCTGTCGAACTTTGTTTTGGGCTCCCCAAGAGGCCTCAGCGTCGGCAATCGGCCGTCGGTCAACGAGTCTCGTGCATCACGTGCGACCCGAGCCCTTCTGGGCCGTTGATCCGCACAGGCCGCGGCCAGAGTTCTTTGGCCCCACCGGTAGCGGGGAATCGGACGTCGTCGTCGGTTTTTTATCATCGACAGCGAGGTCCCTCGCTCCATGGAGCTTTGGACCCCTCCAGTTGGGTGGCTTCTGGGTCGCCGAGGGACCTTGAACCGCCCCAAGAACGGTCCCCTCGACCCCGCTGATCGGACACCGCGTCCCACTTCCGATTGTGGCCTCGTTCTTTCCTTCATTTGTGGAGCGAAAGGACCCTCGTCAGATTCTCCGGGACGTGGGTGTGAAGGTTAATGAAATCACCAGGACAGCTCATGAATTCTATTCTCGAAAATAGAGGAAATGAGGAATTAGAGAGAGAGGAAGAGATATAGAGTGGTGGTGAGATATAGAGAGAGGGAGGGAAAGCAGAAGAACTCGCAATGCTTTGTGATGATGTTTTGCAAAAACGAAAAACGAGTCCGCAATCGATGGATCGTTGCGGCAACCCTGGTGGAAACCCTGATGGCTGCAGCTGTCGTCGTCGGATGCGGATGGGTTTGAATGTAATTGAAAGCTCCCATCGCACAAACACACACACACATCATGTGTGGATATAACATGCACACGAACTGTATTCAATACAAGGAAAGTTTTCTGAAACTTGCTCCCCGGAAGGACATCAAAAAGAGAGAGTGGGAGAGGGCGAGAGGGCGACCAACTGACAACAGAAGAGATGAAGGTGGAATAGAATCATGTGAGGGGGGAAGGAGGGGTGCGAAAGGGGTCGAATCGAATCGAATTGGATCGGATTGTTGTTTAAATAATTCAAATTAACACGGAAATGAAAAAATTTCCACCTTTGCAAAGGAAAGTTTTCGCATCCGACAAAAAACCATTCCCGCACTTCTCTCTCTCTCTCGATCTTTCTCAACCTCTTTTTCTATCTGTGTCTCTCTCTCTCTCTCTCTCTCTCTCCATATCTCCTTCTCTTTTTTTCTCTTTCAACCTTCCTTTCTCCCTCCCTCCCTTCGGCCGTCTGTTGGTTCCTTGTGTCTGCGGGACTAATGGAATTGTCGAAGATTTGAGAAGGTGTTGGTTTTGCTCCTGTTTTTGTTGTTGTTGCTGCTGTCGGATTCGGGAGGTGCAACGAAGTAATCAGTTAATTGCATTACTGCGATTCGATTACTTCATTCTCTTGTCCTCCGCCCCGCCCTACGGTTTCCTCTGCTCCTTCTTCTTCTTCTTCGTCGTCGTTGTCGTCATCGTCGCCGTCTCCCGCAGCTCCTGCTGCTTCTGGTTCCGTTTCTGATTCTGGTCTGCACTCAATTATCAATTATCGCCTTCGTTGACTTCTTCTAAGGCAGCAGCAGTAGCAGCAACAACAACAACAACAACAATGAAAGCAAAATCAACAACAATGAAATGAAAGCAGCAACAATTCAAACAGCGATAACAATTATACGCATACGAACAACAATATAATGAACTACTATACACTAACAAGAATAAAATTAATAAGAACAACAATACCAATAATAGCAACACCAATAATAACAATACCAACAACAACACTACCAATAACAAATACACCAACTATGCCAATTACAAGAAGACACCCATGAAGTTGTTGTTAATTAGCTCAAAGCACACGGTCCACTCACACAGTCACACGAACACACCAGCACCTCTCACAAAGAAAAGACCCCGAGATATCGGAGGGAGAAAGGGAGCGAACGAGAGAGAACGGGATAGAAATAGCAAGAGGTAAAAGGATAACAAAGGAATGCGTGGAATGTGGTCGCCCGACCTCGGATGCCCTCGAGCGCGACCCCCGCGTAGTCGACGGCAACCGGAGTCGACTGAGAAAGGACGAAAACAAGGTCCTTCGTACAGCAAGAGGCAGAGTGATAAAGAGGCAGGGAAAGAGAGCGAGAGGCAGAGATAGAGAGAGAGAGAGAGGTTGAGATAGAGAGAGGCAGGGAAAGGGTGAGGAAGTGAAATAGGGAAGGCGAGTTAGGGCGAGTTTAATGACATTAAGTTATCACACTGCGATAGACGCCGTCTCACGCCCAGGGCGCGGAATTCGAATCACATCGACGCCCAGTCCCGACCTACGACGACTACGACCGACATCCTGCCCCGTGCTTCTGCCACGAAGTCCTGGCTCATGATTTTGCCCCGAAGTCCTCTGCCTCGAGGTTCGCCCCGTGCTTCTGCCCCGCGGTCCTGTCCCGAGGCCTCGTTCACGTTCTCATCTCTTCCCTCTATCGCTCCAATTCTCGGGCGAGCCTCGACGCCGAGCCCAGAAACTTCGCAGGACCCCCGACCGTCCCCGACTGCATGGTGGAAGGCCATATTGACCACAGCGACGACATGGGCTGTGACGACGCCAGCAACAACAACCCATTGTTGGCTAATTAAATGACCGCCCGACACGCACTAACCCTGTCTCCGTCCCGCCCCCCGTCTCCATCCTCTTGGCCATCTTCGAACTCCACCACCAACCCCTTCTGGCTCCAGCGGCCGCTCCGAAGACTCATAAACACCTGCGAATTAGCGAGCGTAAAACCGAGATGTCCTTGTTGTGTCCCATGGTGTTGATGTATGTGTTGGTCTTGGTGTCCGTTACTGTTGTTGTTTCGGCTGTCCGAACATATCATAATTTCGCAATTTATGTGATTCCCGCGGCCGCGACGCCAACGGCACAAGACCGACCGAGGCCGAGCCGCAGGACGAGGACGAGAACGAACGAAGAAGAGGAGGATTGGGATGAGGTCTGAGACTAGGCTACGGTCTGGGCGAGAAGTCCTGTCGCTAGCAGCACTCAAATGAGATCATAATGTGTGGAATAACAACTAGAACAATAACATATGTGAGCATGTCTGTGTGGAGTCTTCAGTCGAACCGAATTCCCCGTCTGAGCAATTAACCTAAAAGCATCATAAAGCGAGTAGCGTCCGGGGACAGGGGGGCGAGAGACCAAACTAACGAAACGGACCGAGAAAGTTAAGGACGGACTAACTGAAGGACGGACAAACTGACAGACGGACAAACAGAAGGACAGACAAACTAAAGGACAGACATACTGAAGGACGGACAAACTGAAGGACAGACATACTGAAGGACGGACAAACTGAAGGACAGACATACTGAAGGACGGACAAACTGAAGGACAGACATACTGAAGGACAGACAAACTGAAGGACAGACAAACTGAAGGACGGACAAACTGAAGGACAGACATACTGAAGGACGGACAAACAAATCAACAACTGACGTGTGGACAGACAGACGAACAAGGAGCCGTGGGACTAGCGACCTTGCGACATCGTGAGTCGAAGAGATTCACGCATAGACAGATGATTAGTTAGAGTTATATATGACAGATGACCGGAGGGACAGACAACGAGGACAGGCCGCCCCTGGGCGGATAGACAAGTCGAAGCTTTATAGACTGAAAGCTATTCCGAACCGGGCTCAAGGGACAATTTGACAAACAACTCTCTCACTCACTCGCACACTCGCACACTCCAACCCAGCTGAGTGGAGGCCGTGAACCTCAGTCTTGTGTTGGCCTCCATTGGCCTTGTTGTTCTTGTTGGATTTGTGGCAGTTGTTGTTGGGGTGGCGGTAACAGTTGTTGGTGTTGTTGTTGAGTCCGAAGTGCTGAGTGTTGATGAGCCTTCCCGCTCCTAATGACACTAATTCAGGCGAACAGGCAACAAGCGTTCTCCCGTCCTCCGGTGTGGAAACTTTTGACAATCGGTCGGAAGTTTGTCCTGTCGTCGTCGTCGTAGTCCCCGATCGTCGGGTCACGGCGACATGGACACGAACCCAACCCCAGACCCCATGACCAGGGCAATGAAGTCCCGAGTGAAGGCAGAAAAGTCGAAGGAAAACTTCTGTTTTGTCGTCGGAGCTGAGAGAGAAAGAGAGAATCCAATTGAGAAACATGGGTTTCCATGTTCAACTGTTCCCGAACTGAGCTAGGAGCAGATTTTCCAATTACCTCAAGGGTCCTTTGAAATCCCCCCGGCGGGCAGGGAGTCGATGACAACCTCCGAGAGAGAGAGGGAGCGAGAGGTACTTCGACAAAATTCCGCTGATTTATTCATCCCTGCCACTCAGTTGTAAGAACTTTTATAATTGCCGGAGAAGAACATTCCATTACCGCAATAAACATGCATATGTCATTGTTGCCGATACCGATGTCGATGTCACAATTGCAGACGGACAGACATCTTGAGATTCCGGCAACTTGTTTCCGATATCCTCGCCTGTCGTCGTCGTCGTCGTCGTCGTCGCCGGAGTCCTTGTTGCGGCCGTCAGGGACGATAACTTACGTCACTCTAATGGCCTAAAAGCGCGACGACGATCCATGGGGCGCCTCTTGTAACGCCGCGGCGGGGCGATGAAGACGTCCGCGGCGATCGGCCGTGATCCGCCCGGGACATGGGAACGATGTCGGGCTGCGAGAGATGCCATCAATTAAAAGGCATTTAATCGCGGAACCTAACAATGCCAACAGCAACGAAAGCCACGAGTGTAACGAAAGCCAGGAGAGCAACGAAAGCCACAAGAGCCCCGAGAACCATGAGAGCAACGTTGTCCACGTGAGTGCAGAGGAAACGTCGGAGGAGCCAATCGGAGCATTTGTCATAATGGACAGAGCTGACTCTGGCAAGGAGGACAGATGGATCGGGACCGGAGGATTGAAGACCGCGGGACCCGGCGCCCGTTTGTGGATCGTGCGTGGGCCGCCGCGGTCTCGGGATGCGCAGCGGTTGGAATGCGCCGGCGCGGAATTGTTCTCCGAAGCATGTCAAAGCCACAGTCCAAAGGCGACGGGACGGGGACAGACAGAGGGACAGGGACAAACAGAGAGACAGAGACAGACAGAGGCACAGGGACACACAGAGGAACAGAGACAGAGACAGAGATAGAGATAGAGGAGGCCTTGTTATTGACGCAACGGCTCGTTTGCATGCAAGAGCTCCACCATCCGACGACTCTTTCAACGACGCGGAATTCAATATTGAGATCGATGCAATAATTGCGAACATGAGCGAATTGTGCTCCAAGGTTTTTGCTTTTGCGGCAATCGAACCCATGGAAACAGCAACAACAACGATGGCGACATCGCCGCCCGATGCTCTCTCGCTCACTCTATGATGTGTTGTCCGTTGGACGTCGAGCGGCCGATGTCGAACGACGGACGTTCCCGATGACAGGTTGATTGGGCGACGTGGCCGATGTGTTGCGATTTAATTCCGATTTAATGGGGTTCCCATGGAGACCTCGCTGTTGATTTGCCTGCCTGGGTGGGTTGGGATTCCCTTCCACTTGGATCTCGAGGACGTCCTTCGCAACTTTCTTTGCCGTCTCCTTCGGGGCCGGGGGAACGTCTCCAAAAGACTCTCGGCAATTGGTTGGGATGTTCCAAAGGATAAAAATACTGTCATTCCATACTCCCATCTCTGGCCCGATAGATCCATGGGGTTTTCTCCCCCGCCCCCACGCCCACTTCAGTCGCCGCCAAAAGGTACGGCGGAGTCGCAGTTTCTTGCGGCGTCCGCTCTTCCATGCGATTGCATTTGGCTTTCAAAGTTTCGTTTGTTTCACTTTTGGCCAAAAGAAGAACCTCGGCTACAAGAAGAAGAATAACCTAACAATAACAACAATAACATAAAGAACAACAATGACGACGACTACAACGACAACAACAAAAACATGAAAAACAATTACAACAACATGAAGAAGAACAACAATAACAATAAGAAAAATATGAAGAACAACTACAACACTGAACTGAAACCATCGCATTCTCATAAATAAATTCGAGTGCCGAGGGACCGAGTGGGGTCGACTGTGGGCCCAAAGGGGGGGTCGGTGGGTTAAATTTATTCAAACGCAGAAATTGAATTACGAGCAAAATATTCCCCATGTACGATATTTTGCGCCGCAGTCGAATTTATCGACTTAATGACTCGAATTCCATAAACAAGTTTTTCCCATAAATCACTTACGAAGTTATCGTTGATTAAAATTCATTTGCGATTGTTTTCGGCAAGGATTTCTCTTATCCTTCTTCGATACTCAGCTGGTGAGAGAGCCAGTGAGTGAGCGAGACGGCGCATAGATTTCGAAGAGCTTTGACAAGGGCTCAAAAGCGCATTCGATTTATGAAATACTTTCATCGGATTCGGCCAGAGGTGGGGGGGAGGCGGTCGTTGAGAATGGGGGGCGTGGTATCAGGTCAGTGAAGTGGGTCCTTGAAATCGTACGGATGAAGTGAGGAGATGGTTTCCGAGAAGGATTACGGGGATCATTGGTCTGGATAAACATGGTGGGTTTAGAGACAAGAGAGAGGTCGAACGACAGCCGAAGACAGAGACAGAGTTCAATTAATTCATGACGGATCATCGACGGATAAAAGGATTCGAATAGGAGATGTGTTCGACAAAGAATTCGAGCATCGTGTCTTTGTGCCAAGGACCAAAGGATTATTTCTCCGAAAACATCAACAAAGAAGAAATTGAATTGAATTTAGAAATCTCTCCTATCTTGAAACTTTTTCGGCGTTTCATCGAGGGGTTCAGCCCGGTACCATCTGACGGAGAATCCCATTGGCGACCATCAAAAGATCCGCAATGGATTCACCTCCACCTCACCTCCACCCATCCCTCGTGCCACCAGCGTAGGTGTCACGTGATTTTTTTACTCTTGACATCTGCAATTAAGGCAGTGTTGCATGAAGCGACGACCTCCCCTCCCCACGTCGCGCCACCCCCGGCCACACGGAAGTCATGTAACTCCATTCGTTTTACGGTTACCTGGGTTTCGGTAATTATTATGTCATTAGTAGGCTTTCCACACACAAAATATTCGGCGTGAGGAGCTAATTTCGAGAGACACTCGAAGAGGTCTTGACTTGTGAAGAGACATCACAAGTGCTCTTTGGACCGACGCCAGAGGGCGTTAATGGAGTTTTTAATTGTCGCCGCGTTTATTTCGCAAAGGTTGCGGAGGGGTGGAGGGGAGACGTTGACAGGTGGATGGAATGACAGGAGATGAATAGTCGGAAACAAGGCATCTGCCGTGTGAGAAAGGGTAAGTGTAAGTAAACAATTGGTACTTAGTGTCGCAGTGATGAAAAATTAAGGAAATTAAGGAAACATTTTTTTTTTTCAAAGCTAATACATTTATTTTTCGAAATCGAATTTTGTTTTTCCGTAAGATGAATTGAAAAAATTGTTTTTTAAATTTTACACAATAAATTTTTTTTTCTGAAACTGGATTGAATTTTCAATGTTCTGCCAATCGAAATTCGATTTTCTGAAATATTTCTAGTAAAAATGATTTTTGTAATATTTTAACCTATATGCTTAAGTACTTTATCGGAATATCATCATGATATTCTATACTACACCTTTACTATACTATGCTATGTTATACTATACTATGCTTTACTAACCATTAAATTTTAATCTCTAACACATTGACTGATTGGAACATCATGGGTCATATATCTACATATACCATTCCGACAGTTCTATTTTAAAATTCTAGAATCGCCTGAAATCCATATGATTGCGGAACATTGTAGCAGTTTATTTCAATGGACTCGGCGCTTCCGTGCGAAGTGGAGCTTTGATTTATTCCATAAAAATTGATATGGATCTGGGAACAGCTCCCGCGCACTAACAGCAAATTGGTTGATTTAACAATAGTAACAACTTCTATAACAACAACAACAACGACAACAAATCCTATAACAACAACATCTATACCAACAATGACAACAACTTCTATAATAACAACAACAACATCAACTGCAACCATGTTGAATGCAATCGCAACGTGTTCGTTGAATCTAAAATCGTGTAAAAAGGACGACGAAAACTTCTGTCGGAATCATGAAAAATTTAATGGTAGCACACAGACGCAAACACACACACACAGTCAGACAAACATACGATTATCAACACGGCAGCACTTTACGGAGCATAGGGGGAAAATACAAATCCTGCGAAAAAACTACAACAACAACATCAAAATGAATGTGAAATTCAGCAAGTTCTCCGGAACCATTTGCAGCCCTACAATGGCGACTTAAGGACTCGCTCCATTGGCTCTGGTCCAACGAGGTGGGTGCGACTGAGAACGTCCAGACCAGGGTTGCCAAATGCACTTCAATCGAAGTGTTTCATTTCACTCCTGCTTCGCTAGGGTAAAATTTTCTGAATTTTTTTGAAAAATTTCGTACCTTTCAATAAAATTTGTTATTTTAGATAGATAAATAAATAATTCTTGATCATTTGGAATTTTATTGAAAATTGGAATTAATGAAAATTGAATTTTATTGAAATTTGAATTTATTGAAAATTTTGAATTTATTGAAAATTTTGAATTTATTGAAAATTTGAATTTTATTGAAAATTTTGAATTTATTGAAAATTTTGAATTTTATTGAAAATTTTGAATTTATTGAAAATTTTGAATTATTGAAAATCTGGAATATATTGAAAATTTTAAAATTATTGAAAATTGTGAATTTTATTGAAAATTGTGAAATTTATTGAAAATTCGGATTTTGATTTATTGAAAATTGGATTTTGATTTATTGAAAATTTGGATTTTTGATTTTATTGAAAATTTGGATTTTGATTTTATTGAAAATTTTGAATTTTTTGAAAATTTTGAATTTTATTGAAAATTTTGAATTTTATTGAAAATTTTGAATTTTATTGAAATTTGAATTTTTTGAAAATTTTGAATTTTATTGAAAATTTTGAATTTATTGAAAATTTTGAATTTTATTGAAAATTTTGAATTTTTATGAAAATTTTGAATTTTATTGAAAATTTGAATTTATTGAAAATTTGAATTTATTGAAAATTTTAAATTTATTAAAATTTAAATTTATTGAAAATTTAATTTTATTGATGAAATTTAAATTTATTGAAAATTTTGAATTTTATTGAAAATTTTGAATTTTATTGAAACATTTTGAATTTATTGAAATTTGAATTTATTGAAATTTTGAATTTTATTGAACATTTTGAATTTTATTGAAAATTTTGAATTTATTGAACATTTTGAATTTTATTGAAATTTTGAATTTTATTGAAAATTTCAAACGGTTGGCAGCCCATTCGGAACAACATTTTTTTTCAGTTTCATTTTTATATATAAGAAAATTAAAAATATTTTAAATGTTGATGGACCTAAAATTCATGAAATCACTTTACAACACTTCACACTTACCTTCGTTACACCTCCCTCAAAAATCTCTCCTCTCACTGTGGAAACTCACGAAGAAAAAAAACATGGAACAGCTCCAGGTAGGGTGTCCTGAGGTCCTATCATACCAGACAAAATCAGAGACCAGAGACAGCGAGGGGCAAACGAGCGAAAGAGAGAGATAGAGAGCGTCTAATTTTCACATTTTTTATTTCATTTTCGCACTGCAACCGCATTGATATCGCATATCGCAGTTTTCCGCCAGCTCCAGCTCCGACTCCGACTCCGCCGTCGACTCCAGCCACGACTCCTGGCCCCATCAGATGGAAATGCATTTTATTATTATTTTCGCCCTCTCGGGGTTTTTGATCTTTCTTGTTGTTGTTGTTGTTATTCTATGTGTTATTGTTGTCGTTCTATCTGTTGTTGTTGTTAGTATCACTCTATCATTTGTTGTTGTTCTTGTTATAGTTTTATTCTTGCTGCTGCTACTGTTTTTGTCGATCCTCCTCCTTCGTTCGACGATGGTTTTTGCGGGAGACGAGTGCGAATGTGTTTTCTCGCTTTATCAGGTCCCTTTCGCACACATGAACACGCCTCCCACCGCGTCACGCCCCGCCCCGCAATCAGCATTTGACACTGACTCCATTTGCGCCATTTTGTTCGCCGTGTTGCAAGATGGCGTCCCCTTCCGCTTCGCTTCGTCCCATTCCACCCCTCGCAGCGGTTCGCCGATAAAACGTATTCTCTGCGATTCACAGAGAAGAACTCGGTGCAATTATCGCGATAGCCGAGAATCGAACGAATGCGAGCGGGCTTCGACGGAAATCGCGTCCATAACTCGAAAACAAAGGATCCTGATTAATTATCGGCGAGCTCGGCAATCGAATTCGCCCTCGGATCGATTTCAATCGACGCGAACGACGACGAACCACACGTATTATATTTTTGCCCGAATCCTTGACGGTTGGGCTTTTGTGACTGCAGCAGCAGGAGCAACAACAGCAACAACAATTGAACATCCGCTCGTCGCAGCTTCCGGTGTCGAGAAATTGGTTTTCAATTCGATCGGCCTCGAAAGGTTTCCACGCCAACAGCAGGGTGGCCCCAGCTGCAGGTCAGATCTTGCGCCTTTGCGTTGTTGTAATTTGCCAAACAACAATACAAAAAATACAACAATATCAACTACAACAATTACAATAACAACAACAACGATAAACGAGCATAAACTATTCGAGCCATAGGACAACAATAAAATGCTACCCGTTTGTAAAGTTTTCTGCTCGGAACAAACAATAAAATCGATAACAACAAATGGAAACGACCCATTTTTTCAAACTCAATAAACTTCAACAACAATAACAACAACAAGTACGAGTACACAATGAGAGAAAAAAACGAGGGCCACCGAAGGGGTGAGGGGTGACAGAGCAGAACCAAATTGAGGGGAAGTGAGGGGGAGGGGAGGCGATTCAGTCGGTCCGGATCGAAGCGTCGACACCCTGCACCGCGGACGAAGAGCTCGAGAGGTCTCGCTGGGAAGAGAGGGAGTGGATTTAGACTACAGCGAGAGAGGACTGAGTTTGGACAACAAGGAGAGGAGCGGAATCGAGAGGGAGAGGGAAGAAATCATATGCAAAGCTCTGGGAGGGTTTTCGATACCTTCCCTCGAAGAAGTGCCCGAGGCGGGCCGGAAGTCCTTTGTGAGATGTCGCAGTTCCGGTTGGAATCAAAACTCCGAGGCTTCCGAAATGATTTCCTGGAAACACTTCTATTCGAGGAAGAGTCCAGCAAGATCTGGTCCCCAAATGTGACCTGGGGATCCCACAGATCTTGAGCCGAGCCCGAGGCACCATCGACCAACCACGTCCTTCGTCATCGTAGAGTGCAGCCAAAAAAAAAAAGAGGTCCCTTCGGATCGGCCAAGCGGCAGGAGGAGGCGGAGGAATCGCGTGAGTGTCGATGGCGTTTCCCGAAATTAATATTCAATTCACTTCGAATAAATAAAACGAAGTTCAGCCATTGAACCGTTGTCGAAACGATGTGTGAGCAGGGTGTAAAAACAAGTCGGAAACCCTGGAAGGGGAGGCGGAAAACGGGAAGGATGCAGGCCATCAATCAAGGGTTTTGAAAGTTCGGCTGGGGGGGCTCCGAGAGGTGCTGCCGCAAAAAGTTTAACCACATGTGAGAAAATATGGCAACTCTCCGCGAGCGAAAAGGACGAACAAAAACTCGATAAAAACTTAAAGTTATCCTCGCCGAAATGGGAAATGGGGAACGGGGTGAATGGTGAAAATAGTGCACCAAGCACCATGGTTGCCTCCACCGCAAACACCTTTTTACGATTTGACAAATTCCTGTCGTCCTCGACGAATCCATTCATTGCAACATCAAACAAACAACAACAACAACAACAACCACAACAAAAAACTGACAAATAAATCACCTTAACTACCACTGATACACGAACGCACCTCCGAGGTTCCTCCCCTCGACCCCTCCCTCCTCCTCCATCAACCAACTTCGGTGAACTTCCATCAAAATCAGCACACAAACAAATAACAACAATAACAAGAAAAACCCCAACAACTAAAAAAAAAGCCATCCTCCCATTAATCAATGCCAATGAACCCTTTGCAGTTTCGTTTGTTGTCTCTCTCTCTCTCTCTCTCTGTCACTCTCTATCTTTTTTATTCCTCGGTCGAGGTTATTTTAGTGATTTTGCAGTTTTTCGCTGGGGGTTTCGTTGTCATTGTTGTTGTTGTTGTTATTGTTGTTTTTGTTGTTGGTTTTATCTTCGCCTGCCGTGACTGATGACTGACGCCGGCGAGCAAACAGACATTTATTTCACTCCCGAAGGGATTTGTCGGAGTGTCGCACCCTGCGCCGACGGTGGGTGGAACGATGGGGAGGGGAGGGGCGTGGCATGGTCGCTGATGGGGGTCGAGGGCCAAACAATGACACGAAGTGGCAAATGCGACTCCCTCAGAGCATGGAGGAGGGCGATTCGAAGAAGGCGAATAATAATTGCCACTCCGGAAACGGAAGAGCGGGAGCTCGCGGCAACTGGCGACGTCCATCCGTCTGCCCGTCCGTCCGTCCGTCTGTCGTCCGCCCAATCAAGGTGCGCACGACGATCGCGCGATATTTGCCCAAGTCAAAGTTCATCGAAGCCGGAATCCGTGGAATGGCGAGAAGTTGGCGAGAATTTCAATTTGAATGCCTTCCGCCGAGGTATCCTTTCGCCTCCAGGAATGCCTTTGTTCTCGAGGAGACGAGCCCCCCGCCCACCCCGCGAACGCCCGGCTTCTCCAAGAAACACTGTGCACAGTGGCAACGAACGAACGAAGGAGCGAATGCGCTGCGACTTCCGTCGTGTTCATTGCTCGCGCACGAATGGAGCCGCCACCCCCACCCTCTTCGAACAGCGGCGCCATCGTCTTCGGTCGCGCCTTTCTTGGAACCATCACTCTCTCGAGCCACCCGTCTGTCCGTCCGTCCGCGACTGTCCTCGTGGATGACAAGTGCATATTTGCAGAGCAATATTTGACTCCATCACATTTTGAGAATTCCGGCGAATGCGACTTGCGAAACAATGGCTCGATGGGAGGCGGATGGGGCCCGTGGAGCAAGTGAAGTTTATTAGAATTTCACAAAGGGAAAATCACATCGAAGAACATAAACAAGAACATCAAGTCAAAGACAAAGAGAACAGGAGAATCGGGTTTCGTAAAAAAAGTCTTTATTAAAAATGCTTCCTCTCACTGAACTAGTTTCAAATATACAATCATACATAAATATTGTGTGCTTAGGCAGTGTTTCGTGTGTTCCAAATGGATGTCATGGCGATATTTCCCCTTCTCTCTCCTCGTGTTAACTTCGTAATCCTTTTGGAGGTATGTTATGTAGATCCTAGTTAAACTTAAGCTAATTATGTTGCATCGTTCTCGTTGCAACGCTTACAACTAAACTAAATGCTCTCTTACATCATTCAATAGAAATATGATTTATGTATGTGCGAATATAGAAATATCGATTTTGTACTTTGCTTAAACATTTACAGTGGTTTCTTAACTGCAGAGTGTAGACAGATTATTGCACAGAAAACGAACTAAACCTAAAAGCATCAAGAACTCCTCGCTGTACGCGGAGCAGCACAGAGTGGACGACAAGATCATGGGCAGTTGCAGTTACGTGTTCAGTTTATTTACAAAAGATGCGGCGGCACAGTGGAACAAAGCGAACAAAGAAAATTAAGGCTTAACTTAAATGAACAACTTAAGTTATATGAACAACTTATCTTCTATAAACAACTTAACTTAAATGAACAACTTAACTTATATGAACAACTTAACTTAAATGAACAACTTAACTTAAGTGAACAGAAATAAATTATATAAAACAGAAATTCACATTGTTTCGCATCAAAACAAATCCAGCAACTAAACAAATTAATATCAATTCAATGTGGAATGAAAAAAACAATTCATTTGCATCTCTCGGAGTCCATAGATATTACGGAGACCTGCTGGTCAAACTTGGAAGTCGTTGAAGAAGGTTTCGGTCGCATAGATCGTCTCCACCTTGAGGCCCTGCATCGCGGCGCTGTTCAGCAGGTTGAACGCGATGGCGAAGATGATGCACGCCGCATAGATGCCCAACGCGATCCACCAGAGCAGCTGTTCGTGCAGCTTCTGCTCGAAGTTCTTCAGGACGAGCAGCCCGATGGTGAGGCCGGCCAGGGCGCCGGTCAAATGAGCCACATACGACACCGACGGACTGAACGGATAGTCGCCGGAGTAGCGCGAGTAGATGGCGAAGCCGACGTCGCAGGAAGCTGTGGAAGAGACATTAGACACTAATAAATGGAAGCTTATTCACGCATTTAGTTACCGAAGATCAGGATGGCGGCCAGACGCAGGACTCCGTAGCGCATCTGGTGGTAGTTGATCATGACGTTGGCCAGGTGGGCGGCCAGCAGTGCGTAGACGCCGCCGCTCGCGCCCACCAAGTACACCTCCGGGTCGAAGACGCTGGTGCCTGCAGAGACGAAGAAGACGAGAAGCCGCGACGGCGTATGAGAAACAGTGCGAGAGCGTCTCGGGTCAAACACTTACCTAGAGAGCCGGCCAGGACGCCTGCGAAGTAGATGCACGCGATGCGGCCCGAGCCGTGGACCATCTCGAGCGGCAGGCCGAAGAGGAGCTGGATGCAGAGGTTGAAGCCCAAGTGGAACCAGCCCGCGTGGAGGACCACGTAGAAGAAGAAGCGCCAGATCTCGTGCCGCTTGTCGGGACGGTATATGAAGAGCGAGTCGATGGGAACCGGGCCTGCGGGTTCCGCCTCGCCGGCGCTGAGAGTGTGGTAGGCGAAGAAGGACAACTGCAAGGACATGGATATTTTTGAATGGGGCGAAAATTCCAAATCCCCAGCAGCGACGACATCAAATTTAATAATCTCCTGCATTTCGGACCGGCTGACTCCGACCAAGCCAAGCCAGACCAGGCCGCCGAGCAAACAGCCATCGATGAGCAACAAATTTCCCTTGCATACTTAATGGCGCCTCGGCCAGACGGGTGTCGTGTTCGCACAATTATTCAAATTCCATGTCTCGCAAGTCGAACAACGCCTCTGTCTCGACTCCTCCCCGCCAGCACCAAACACCCTCCTCCCTGCCCATCGTCCTCGCTCACAGCGGCGTCTTCAAATGTCAATAAAATTAAATTTCATGGCAAAATGTCGAAGGATGTCATCGACAGCAGCTCAAATTTCCATAAAACCAGAGTCTTCTGCCGGCTCTGCTCAGTCCTCACGCCGTCCATGACCGCCAGGACTTTATGAATTTTTAATAGAGCAGAAAATTGTACGTTGACCCGTCGCCCGATGTCGTGACAATAGCCAGGGGGGAGTCGAGATCCTCCCCTCCATATTTCCATTGTGTAGAACGGACAAGAGTCCGAATCATTCCGAAGTTCTCCCTTGATCTCCCTCTCTCATAGTTCTATCCCTCGACTAGGACTGTATTAAAGCCAAAGGCAAAGAGACATCAAAGGAGCCCAATGGATTTTCAACATTCTGCACTTTAAAGCAAATGGGATGGACTGCGGTCATCGTGGGACGATGCGGTCGCCATTTGGCGAGTCCACCCTCGACTCTATAAAAATCTATTGCGGAGTAATAGTATTTAACCGAGCACCGCAAATGTTTGATATAATTTCTCTGCTCGTATTTGCAATAACAGATATTTTTCACTACTGAACGGATTGTGGTTGCCTATCGCTGATGTTTGAACAGCTCTCCACAGACTCATGAATTCATTTCAACCGCACCCGCAGGTGGGAGCGACGACGGACAAGTGGGAAAGCGAAACCGACCGGATAGAGCGAATGTAAAAAGTCTATCAAAAAGCAATAAATCCGCCGCCGATAGACGACAAAAAATGTCGGCCTTTTGCGAAAACGGCTTAACATGCAGAAGCACGCCTGAAACAGCAGACACACCGGACAATGTATGATTTCCATGTTCCATACGATACAATACAGATATGAAATAAATACATACATAGTTGAAATTAAAAGCAGACGCACGCGAACCCAAATGCAAATCCCAATAAATGCTGTTAATAGCGACAATTATTCGAACTTTATTTGTTTTATTTTGCATTTTACGAGCGCGTAATTATTTCGAGAATGTTTGACGTAGTCGTTGTCGTCGGCGGAGCCACTGTTTAATCAATATTTTTATGGTTATTTCTAAAATGCGCACAGGAATTCGTCCGACTGACTGCTCGACGGACAGTCCGACAGGCAGAGGGACGGACGGACGGACGGACGGACGGACGGACGGACGGACATCAAAGCGCTCACCGCATGTAAAGTGACCAAGTTTTTGGGTGGAGTTCGTTCGATTCGTGAGTGGGTCGGTCCGTAGGTCTATCGATCGATCTATCGGCAACGGTCAATGGAGCGTCGAGGTGCACCCGGGGTGGTGGGAACCGTTCCGTTGTCGTTGTCGTTGTCAACTCACCTCGATGATGGTCATTAAAATTATGAACAATGGCGGCGGGCAGCACGAATAACGATCGGCATAATATTTCCGATCACGCTCCTCGGGCAGCACCTCCATCGCGACGACGTGAACCATCTTCTGGAAGAACGGCGGCTCCTCTAACACCAAATGGAAGTCATTTTCGGAACAAATCTCACGATCACGATGGTGGACGGCACACTTGAAGCTACGCGAACGTTTCCCGCTCATCTGTAATGGGAAATAAAACGATTATTTACATTGTGGGTCATGTATGAACACACATATGTCGTGTGTAAAAGACTAATGTTAAGTACAAAACTCCAATTAAGATTCATTACCACTCTATTGGAAAAGAACTGAGACATCGATAAAAAGAATGAAACCCACCTTATATAAAAAAAAAAATCGTATTAAAAAAGAATCCATCTTATATAAAAACAAAAACATAGAAAAGACCACATCGTAAAAAATTGTATATCAAAAAATAAATTTCCTAATGTTTGTTTTCAATGGAATTTTAATATTGCATTTTAATATTTCATTATTTTTCATTGAAATGTTTTTTTTTTTTTATTTTACTTTTTTTTATTACTCTTTAATTTACTTCAAAGAAAATCTACTAGGAATTTATAAATTTTTTTATGGAAGTTGAAATTGTGGAAACGACATCGCCCATATTTCCTTATGAAATGATCAGTTCTATAAATAAATTCTCTATTAAATACTTTAAAATCTTTAAAAAATTACCCATCTTTAAAAAAATTTATTACTTTTCTCTGTTTCAAAGAAATATTTATCATTGGATATGAGGTAAAGAGAGACAATTAATCAATTCGTCCAACCAGCAAGAAAACAGACAACAAGACAATGTTATTTGAAAAATTGTGACCACTGTGCGAGGAAGAAGGAATTGTTGAAATTCTTGAAATTCTCTCTTTGTCTCTCTTTTCCGACGGATCTGTGAATAATTCAATGTCGAGAATTGTAAATGCGTCGACGTCGGCAGAGAAATGAAACAACAACTACAATAATAACAATTCCGAAAAGAACAACAACAACAACTCTTTGTGAGCTGCTAAGCTTTTAAAACTCCACTGGCCGCGAAATGAACCCAAAACTCATTTAATATTAAAAGCTCATTAAGACGAGAATTGAGTTTCACAATTAAAACTGCAACAACAACAACAGCAACAACAACAACAACAACAGCAATCACAACAATAACAAAAACAATGAATAAAGACTTGAAAAAATATTGGATTTTTATGCAACTTGAGAGCCGCAAATTCTTAGAGAAAATACCAAGAGGAAATTCCAACAACAGCAACAACAACAATAAAATAATAATAACAACAACAACAAAACAACATCGGCCGCCTCTTTGTGAAACAAATCATTTTCCAACTGCAAATTTATGCAACTTTTGTGGCAACAACAAGAACAATATCAGTCACACAATAAAAACAGAAGCCATAACAACAACAATAACATCAGTTACAACAAGAACAACAGTAGCCACAGCAACAACAACAACAATACCCATAACAATAACAACAGTAGACACAACAACAACAACAACAATCAGACGAAGAAAAACTACGGCACTTCGCACGCGTGAGTGGGAAAATATTTTCTCAGATGCACCACCGAGAGGGACTGGGATAGAATGCGAGAGTGTGTGTGAAGCGAAGAGAGAGAGAGAGAGTGAGAGAAGCAATAAATATCCGCCCTGAGTCGTTCAGAGACTCCTGCTGTTGCTGCTGCTGCTCCAACTGAACCCCCTCCTCACCGCCCTGGAGCACCGAGCGGAGCCCTGTGGCGTCCAGTCGACGACCCCCCGGCCATCGTCGAGTCAACAATTAAACAGGGCAACGAGGGTGATTTTTAATTCGAACCGCAGAGGGGGAGCGAAGGCGGTGCGAAGAAATTGCAGACCCACTCGTTGGCCCTTGAGTCCCACCCGTTGGGGGGGCGACAGCTTGGAACCCTCGCAAGAACCCGAGGAACGTCGAACTCTCCTCGTTTCAGACCACCAGAGGGAACCGCACGAATGAATCGTGAAACATTTCCCAGTCATCGGTGGCGGCGGATGTTGGGCGGTTGGCAGGAGGAGGAGGAGGTCGATTCCGCCAGCCGGTGGAAAGCCCTGCAATGGGTCCCTTGCCACCTTCGCACACAACCCATCCAACGACATGAATGAAGTCGCGCCCGTGGGGGCAACGAAATTCCACGGAGCAACTGGAATTCCAATGGCAAGGTCCGTTGGCCTCCCCTGACCACCTGAGGATAGCGAATCGAAGACAAAACTGCGGCGAAATCGTTCGTGCCGAAATGAAGAGCTTTGACTGGGGATCGAAGCGAACCCGAGGGGCAAAGAAGAACAATCAGCACAGAGCTTCTGGTAGTCCTGAACGATGCTCTGGCCCATTGATTGATAAGTTTTGCCGAGGATTAGAGGGGTTTTTGAACATTTGCCCAATTGGCTCAAGTGCTTATGAGAGGTCGGCTGTGCTGTGTTTATTGAATTCATGGCCTTTCTGGTTGTTGGCCAGCGCAATTGTGGCCCGGCGAGGTCAAGAGTCTATGGCAAAGCCATCTCGAGGAGGCGACCGCAACCAATTTATCTCAAAAAGTTCCGAAGCTCCGAACGCTCCTGAATCGAATGCGAATGCGAAACGAACCGAATGGGAAAACGAGTGGAAAGAAAACGAAATGAAAGAACAATTCAGATCGGAATAAATTCGTGATGCAAAATGAACGAAATTCATTCACGGGACAATGAAATGCATCGAATGGACCGTGGAAACAATCGTTGACCGGGGGACAACAAGGTATTACGATGTTGTCGTCGTTGTTATTGTTGTTGTTTATCCTTGTATTATTTCATTGTTGTTGCCGTTGTTATTCGTCCCGTTGACACGGTTCGATTTACCATTCGCTTCCACCTCGACTTCCAGCACCTTCCGTCCGACCCGAGCGATGGACGAGCGGATGGAGCGACGGATGCAGCGCAAACACGCCATTTTTTAATGGATCTACAACTCGATTAATTTGGCCGGCAAGTGCCAGACACACACACACACTCATGCTCGCCCTGGTCCACATACACATACATGCATATTTATTGAATTTATTCGACACACACATATATATATATTTCGCAAAGTGTCAACAGCAAAATCGCCAAAAAATATTTAAAAGCATTTTAAATCTACGAGATTCCCGATGTCCAGCGAACCCTTTAAAGCCGTATCCGAGGCCTTTCATCAGGACCATCAGGGAAACTAATATTGAAAATATCTATATTTTTATTACTAAACACAAAGTGTCCTTTGGCGCGCTTTCGTCCCTCCAGCTTAGCCATTAAAGGCTTCGTCTACCCTCGTCAAAGTTAATTACGATTTTTAATGAGTTCTCAGCATGCGACAAAAAATGTCGATCTCAGTAATTAAACAATTATTATGACTTTGATCTGATTCCAGGGCTTCAATGAACGATAAAACTCCATTACGTACCGACATAAAGAGAGTATTTTAAACGAGCCAAATTTTAAACGAGCCAATTGGACGAAGGACATTTGTTCGACGGACTCAATCAGCATTCAATCGATTTCCCTGAAAAGCCACACACTGAGGTGAGAGTTTCGAGAGAAGCTTCTTTTGGCCACTCGATGTAGAGATTTCTCCATCCGGAAGACAGAGCGAAAAACAGGAGGAGTCCACAAATGGGAAATTGTCCACTGGATGTGTGATTTGATGGGAAAATCGCTCGACTTGAATTGAAGACGGCCAAAGTTCAAGTCGGCGGACGCAATTAAATCTAATCCGACGACTTGAGGCCACACGATAAGATAATTCATAATTCAGCTAACTCCGGCTCTGGTTGAGGATATAAAAATTGCTTTTAATTGGAACGTATTAAAATGCTGAACCCACTCGCAAGAACGCAAACAGCAAATTATAATAAACGAAAGAACACGACAATAAGCATAAAAACAATGATAAACGAACGAAACGAGAGGAAGACCAAGACCAAGATGATGGGGGATGATGGGGGTGAGAGGAGGTGGGCAGAGATGACGGCTGCAGGAAAATTCTGAGCTACAAATTGTCATTTCCTGCCGCGCAAACAAAATCTTAACGAAGACGGAGACGACTGCGAAAGGCGGACGGACGGACGGACGGACGGACGAGCGGAAAGAACGACGGGAAAACAAAGGTAGCGGCGACCGCAAGCCTGCCCGATGCGATGACTCCATCGACTCCCACGCCCACACCCGACCACCCTCCGGCCAGACCCCTTCACTCCTCCTGCCGCCCGCGCCGCCGCGACGAAATAACGACTCGACGGCCGTAATTAATCTCGTTGGAATTAGATTTGTAGCCTAGAAACGGAGCATGGACAGCGGTTGAGCGGGACGAGATGCGGTCGGTGGAGGACGGAACGGAACACCGAACCATATTCGCCGCCAACGAGGCCGACAACGACAATGTCGAGAGACATTTATTTGCATAATTATGCTATAAAAACTATGAATGAGCGCGGGCACAAGTCCATAAGACGACGGCGGGGGGCGGTCGGACGGAAGGTAATGAAATATATGTCAGTGCACTGGCAAAAGTCACCGCAGAAATATGGACCGCAGCCAGTTGAAGGATCAGGACTCGAAGGCGAAGAAAGGATCAGGACTCGAAGGCGAAGGAAGGAAGGCATCTGTTCTGTTCCGCAAAGGAGCCAAAAGTGTAAATAAATTTGCGCTCATGACAGATGGCCAATTGTATTATGTGGCAACACCGTCATCCACCGAGCGCTCTCTCGCAATTCACAATTCACAAGAAAATCACAACTCGCCATTGACAATAAATAAAACCTTATTTTCCACTCACCGAAAGGAGCCTTCATATTGTTTCCTTCAGTCGAAATGTCCTTGAATCCTTAGGAATATTATATTATTTTCCGCGAAATCCAATTGAAATATCTATTCGCTCGCGATGAGAAAAATAGATAGCTTTTCGCACGAAACGTCGCTTTTGCGTTCGGTCGTCAATTGTGTAGTAAATTTGACGTTAAGCACCGTTAGATTTGAAATATTATGAATGAGCGACAAATATATGGCGTGCGGCGCCTCTCCTCTCTTTCCCTCGCACACTCATCGTGTGTGAGTGTGAGTGAAAACACTGTGAGTGAACACGAACGAAGCTCTTGTCGAAGGAACGGCGCTGCCACCTGATAATTTATCAAATTCTTCAAACGAAATCGATAACCATTAAAAGAAACGAATAACCTGAGACCTTGGTCGCTGGGAATGAGAGACGCGTCGGACGAATCCCCGACACCTGATGCTAATTGTAAAATAATTGAGAAGCTAATTGTTACAAATGGCATCGATGAAAACCAGTAGTCAAGGTGCCACGCCCCCTCCGTCGCAGCGGCCGCTCATTAACGAGCAGCTGACACAACAACAACAGCAACAACATCGACCTCAGCATCGGCAATCAGTGCCTTCGATCGAATGGAAGAATCGACTAAAACAAACATTTCGTCATTTGGTGACGCCTACTTTTGTTGGTAGCTCTCAGATTCTTGGCAGGCGGAGAAATTCGTCCCGTGCGGCGGATCAAAGGACGAAACGCGACGATAATGATATCATGGAAGCCACACATGCAGCAACGTCCTCGGTGAGACAACAGAGGTGATTAGAGAGATGGTCCTTGAGGTGGGGAAGGGTTTCATTCTCCTCAGCGAACTCGGGAACATTCCAAGGACTCTGGTGAAAGAATTCCACCACACAATCCAGGCGACGGAACAGGAAACAGTTTCCAGAGCCGAAGACGACTTTGGTTTAGGAAAGTAATTTTCGTAATTGTTGATTAAAAAGTGTGGAAAAAGCGTCCCGCACTTGCGTTAATTAAAATAAAGGATCTGCGCCATGTCGTCAAGTCGGGGCGAGCCGGAGAAAGAGAGAGCGGTGGGTGGGTCGGTCACATAATTTTAATTACGCTTGGAATAATATTATTTTTAATTGCGCCATTTTGCCAACTTATCTTTGCTGAAATAACAATAAATTTCCATGATTAAGCCAGCTCCGTCCCCAGACTCCAGGCGCTGAGCCAAGAACTGAACTGGCCCAGGCGGCCACATATTTTTATTGCAACTCAAAATCCTCTCCTCGCCAACGGAATTTCGGTTGTTGCCCGCTTGGTGACCCATAAAGACCCGGTCGAGCATGGAGCACTGAGACGCCGCATTATGCGAGCTTTAATAAATAGGATCCGCAGGACGTTATCTGAGGCGTCGCATCACTGCCTCCGAAGGACTGCGCCGCACTCTATTTATTGCGTTCGACTCGACTCGGCTCCACCACTGGACGCCGAGGGATACCGCTTCCACTCCGACACTCCACTGATGGGCGGGCGAGAAGCTCCCTCGATGTCCTTCGGGCGCTTGGCACAGGAGCTCCGTCCGTCGATGTAGGTCAGTGCATCCCTCACAGGACGAAAATAAACGATCACGCCGGACGTTTTGTCGCCCTTGTTTGGCACAACCTCAACCTCGACGCTGAGATGATAAGCGGGAGCGGGCGGCCGCTCCTCGCCCTTACCTGTCACACATCACCGTGCCTGGCTCTTCCGTATCTGGCTCTGACTCTGACTCTGACCCTGGTCTCTCGGTGTCGGTGTCGCTGCCTGGCACCGACCGCTGTGGCCTTCGCCACGGCTACGCATCGCCGTGACCCGAATCGCTCGATGATGATGACACCCTGAATGGCGTCATGCGGTGCTTGCGTGTTGGCCGGGTCACAATCATCGCTGGAACCAAATAATGTCATTATCACCCGGCCGACGAATCTCGGTCCCGTCCCGGCGAACTCGGGTGTATTTATTTGGAATTCCATTTTGTTGACGCAACAATCGTAAATTGTGCCGACGACAAACAGTTGATGAACAATGAATTGTTTGAATGTTTCTGATGTTCCGCCAATAACGATGGCCTCTACCCACATCGCAGTTGCCCGGAGTTCTTACTCTTGTTCTTGGCGTGGACATACCTCCCGACAAGTAGTGAATGAATGTCATTTGATCGGGGTCGAAAACCACCCAAGCACCAAGAAGAAGAAGTCAGCCTGGGTGCGGTCTCCGTTTGGTCCACGACGTCTTCGGGCGAGTTGCGATCCCTCGATCTGTGCCAAGTTGGCAACACAAATTGCCGGCCCCGCCGATGGCCAACAGAAGCGGACAGTTTAATTTCCGGGAAGGGAATTCCGGAAGTGCAAATCTACATCGGAAGTATTCTCGTCTTTGGAATCAAATCGGGGGGTACGAGCGACAAATATACAACAGCAATAATTAATTATATCATGCGATCGTCGTATTTGTTCTTTTGTCCTCTCCTGAATCGGTGGAATTGAAAGAAGCCTGGACAAATGGAGCCTTCCGAGATTTCGTACACGATTCCAACAATGGAAATTAAATCATGTCAAGCTTCGATTATAAGGAACGCCTGTGAAAAGGAGGAAATCACCGAGGAGCCCACTGACGAATCGAATATAGTATGTGTGTGTATGTGTGTGGACAGGCGAACTAATGAAATTTCGTGATAAACATCCTCCCCAACGTCCGCCGTCCCAATCAATTCATGAACACGGTGCCAATTCGATTGGAAGCCACGGAAACGTCGACCGTCGCTGGATCCCGCTCCACACCATCCTCACATAAGAAGGCAGCAATTAGGAGCAACTAAATGGCAAGCTAAATGAATTTCCAGCAGGAATTAGGGACGAGCACGTGGCAGGACGACGGACGATGGCATCCTTGCAGGTTGGTCCGAGAATGTGCCGTGGTTTGGCTTGGCATAGAATGGCACATGACTTCGCTCTAGCCAGGAGCAGAAACCCCGAGCAACGTGAGGCTGCGGTAACCCACAGGACAGACGGACGGACAGACAGCAAGAGAACGCGAACCGACAGGAGGAAATCCAATAAAACGAAACGAACCCGGAATTCGAGGAAACGGTCAAAAGGACGACTGGCGGCTGGGGGGTGGTGGGGCGGAGATGGAGACGGTGACGACGAGTCGTCCATGTGCGACCGCTGGACTTCGCTCGCCCCATGAAACAAACTACCGGGCTGCACCTCGTTATCAGCATGTTCGCAGATAGCATCCGAAATGCAGCTGACGTGGCCAACGCCATCGCCTCGACCAACGGCACCGGCACCGGCGGCAGCCAAGATGCGCCCCTCCGTCCCAGGGCACGTCCCAGTTCCGGGATGCACAACAATCAAAATAAATGGCTGCCAAATTGACCATTGCCCAGGCAACGTCCACCGCAACGTCGCTCCCCATCGTCTCCTCCTGGCCATGTGTCGGAAGCCACACGTTTGCTCTGCAGCATGGAATCGAATCGAAGCGGGCGAAGCGAAGCGAACAATGCCAAGGATTTCGGGGTGGGCGGTCGGTTCTGTTTTCGTTGCGAGATGGGGTTTTAATGCTTTTTCAAAGTATTTAGTGGAGTTTAGTGGAGTTTTTCCCCCAATCGAATGCAGACTGACCAAAGGACAAAGAAAAATGCATGGAAGTCGTTTTCGGAGTACGTCGTCCTTGTTCGATGGCCTACTTCATTAACTGTAAGCGGCTTTGGCAACCAACTCGAGCTCGTGCTCGTAAACACAACGTTTGTAGTTTTGGAAGAAGACAGACAAGATGGGAGAATGTCGCAAACTAAATCCTCGCGCCACCACATGTGGTGTGGGATCACGAATAGTTCCTCTCTCTCCAAATCTCCGCCTTCGGAAGCCAGGGAGCTGAAGCAGAGAGTGACAAATGCAATCGTGTCCCTCGGCCCTCCATTCCATACCCAGGGATCACATGGGCTTCTTTATCGCATGCCATCGTCATCGACATCGACATCAACATCGCAGAAGATGTCGAGAGCCTCGTCGAAGGACGGAAGTCCGTGCGCTCGCCTTTGTCCGACTTCCGCCCGCTCCGGCCCTTTTCGCTACCCCCCAACAAATCCGCGAGTGTTTGGCTTTGCGACGTAACGTGACGTGACGTGTGCGAGGCCTTTCGGATCCCAATCTCACTCGCAAACCCAATTTCGAATCCGTATATTCAAAACTCAAATCAGAGGGAACAACAACAAATCACGAGGAACAACAACAAAACACGAAGAACAACAATTCGGAACAACAACAAGGAGAAGAATTCGTGTAGTAAGAAGAACTTTTTATGGCTCGCCAAATCAAGGAAGCACAAACGAGCGGAGACCTTGCGGACAGGATCCGTATATTCGTCCCTTCGTCCCTCCGGCTCCGACCCGAGCGCGGTGCAGACGGTAGCCTGCGGCTCCCTTCTAAGGATGCCAGCCAGGCAGCGAGTGTCCTTTGTTCGGCAACAATCGCATGCTTCCGCATCCACATCCCGACCTCGCCGCCAAGGAATCCCTCTCTCTCTCTCTCGAATCCTCGAAATATGCAGATGTTTTCCTCCTGTGCAGGGGAGTGTGAGTGTGAGGCAGCCTTTGCGTGTGTTTGTGTTTGTCTTTGAGAAATCAAGGAGAAAATAAACAACCGGAAATCAAGTGACACGCGTGCGATTTCCTCTTTTGTGCGAGGAACCAGAGGTTTGATTTCTGGATCTGGATCTGGATCTGCGATTGGTTTAGGATCAAGGTGGATGGGGCGAGGCGAGGGGCACGAAGAGCCAGACGGGGCGTCGCGTGGTAATTCGATATTTTCGGCGAACTTAATTGAGGGCATGCGCCGCCAGCTGGTGCTCGGAGTGCACGTTTCTCCAGCCTCCTCCTCCTCCAACTCCTCCTCCATCGTGAAGTCATCGCAGGGCATCTGGCGGAAGATCTCCAAGTGGAACCGATCGAAGTGGGGCGGCCCAGCCGTGGCTCGTGTCGGCCGCGATGGTCAAGACCAAGTCAATCGCTGGCTCATCAACGACCGTCGTCGCTAATGAGTGGCTGCTGCTGCTCGTCGACGAGGCGTGGTGAGGTGTGGTGAGGTGAGGTGTGGTGAGGTGAGGTTGTGGTTGTTCTGCTGGTGACGCTGTCGATGACGGCAATCAGCGAGAAGCCGCGCGGAGGGAGGCGACGGCGGCGGAGGGGCCGAATCGTTCATTAATGTGCAATGGTTTGTGCGCCGCAATTATGTCGGGTACCTGAGCACGACCGCGTGCCACCTGCCGCTGCCGTCGACGTCGACATCGCTGTCGCTGTTGCTGGTGCAGCCGACAAGCGGTCGCTGATGAAAATCGGAAGCAGAACAACACGTGAGCCGGGCGGCCGGGTCGCCAGAGGTCAACGGCCTCTCGCCGCAATCGCTGGCGACGGCTGCCGATCGATTCCAACGGCAAAGGACGACGCGACAAGGAGGCCGTGAGACGAGGTCGGCAGTGGCAACGAAAAGCAGCTTAACTTTCAAATCCTTCTTCTTGCCGAAGTAGCGAAGTCGAAGCGAAAGCCGGCTGTGGTTTCGGAACGAATTGAGTTGGGGTTCGCCTTTCAGGGAAAACATCGCAATCGGATGTGCCCGACGGAAGGATTGCAACAGGCACCAACACAAGGACAGCAGCAACAGCAGCAAGTGAGCCTCGTTCTAAAGCTGTTCGGAAAAACAGCAAGAGACATCCTTTCGATGTCTCGACTCAATCAATGCCGAGGAATTCAATTACATCGATGGTTGTTTGCTGTGGACGGTGAACGGAAGGAAGGGAGGGAGGGAGGGAGGTCGAGGCGTACGAAGAAGTTGGAGGTGGAGATGAAGGTTGGAGTTTGGAGCAAAAACCCGTCAGGATTTCCAAAAATACACAGAGGTCTGTGGAAAAAGCCTTGAAACTTCTCACTTTGCAGGAAGCGGCCACCACCACGACCAGGTGATGTCCTTGCCTCGAAACGAAGCCGGTTCTGACTCGTGCTGCCGTGTTTTTGCTACGAAACTCGAAGGAGCAAAAGGAATGGCTTACCAATTATTAAATGCGTTATTAATGCGGTTGCACATACCTTGGTCGAAGCCTGCGCATGATGAGGCTTTGGCCCGTGGCACATGTGGCCAGCGGAGCACGTCTGGCTCGACTCTGACTCGGTCTGTCTGTTCTCAACTCTTCTGTTCTGTTCTGTTCTGGTCCCGTCCGGACGCGCCGACGGTTCCACGCCACGCATTTATTTATATGGTTAGCAGAAGGCGCCTTCGGTCAGTCAGATGGCCGATTGCTGATGGCGATAGCGATGCAGCAAGTGCGAGTTTATGACAAATCCATATTTGGCCACGGTACAAAGTGGCATCGCCGCCCTGGCCAGAAACACAGAGGCCTCCGTCAGAGGGTCCGAAAAGGGGTTTCCATAGAGAACTTTCTTTCTTTTGTTAAATGTCTGTTTTTCGATAACTTCCTCACTTGTGAAGATTCTTTAATTTGAGGACTCTCTTTCCTTCGAAAACGCTCTTTCATTCGTGAACTTGGTTTCCAATGTGGAGAACTTGATCAATGTGACTTATTAAAATTTTAACGATTCAAAAGTCTCTATGAAGAGACGATCTGAACCCTTCAAAGACCCCTGCCATCGGCGCCTCTGGGTTAAGAACGACGCACCGCAGAAGGGGACCATCAAAGAGCCATCCAGCTGGCCAGCGGCGAGTTGGCCACTGGCCATCGATTGCGGCCTCCTGCATTACGCATGCAGCGAATACGAGGACGCGCATCCGAATACACGATCGATTGCATGATTACTGAATTTGCAACAAAAGATCGCACGTGACAAATCCTTATACGGCCACACGTCCTCCGACAGCCCGCAGCCGACAGCGGACAGCGGACAGAGCGGCCCGGAGCAGACACATTCTTCATCTGCAGTGATCGATCGTGCCCGCGGCCGATCGTCTTGCGGCGTAATTGTAAATCTGGCGAGGTGACGTGCGCCGAACCAGTCAAAGGCCGGCCGGGAGGAGAAGCCGGAAAAAAACAAATCATAAACGAAACCCGTCAACCGATCGGCAACAGGCGAATTGACCAGCTGTTGCTCGTCCCCCCCTCTGTCCGCGCCGTGTGCATTTTTTGAGGGAGTCGGCGAGGCGACGACTGCATTAAAGTGGCGCAGAGACCCATAAAAATGCTGTTAATAAACCAACCTGAGCCGGCGCGGCAAAAAGAGCCGTTTGTGGAAACTCCTCTGGCCACTGGCCGCCTTCGTCCGTTCATCGTTCGCTGACCATAAGTCAAGCTGGGGCAGTGGACGATGCCGATGCCGATGCGACAAGGAATCGTTGCCGGCCGCAAATCAACGCATAATTAAATTCCGAAATTACCGGCCCGGAATACAGAGTAGCGCTCGACCCTGGCAGCACCGAGTGCCATCATGTCATCGCCGATCACTCGCGACGCGACGCTCGGTGCTCATCGCTGCTGCTCCTGGCTCTCGAGGGACGCGTGGTCCCGTTGAGTGCCGTTGGGCTGTCGAAGAAGCGCCGTCGTCCTCGCAGTGGCGGCGCTTTCTGCTGCTGGGGGCCACAGTCAGCCGGCCACAGTTGGCCGCTCGCTCCGGCCGTCGATCGGCTCATAAATAATAAAGCGATGCGTGAATGCAGCGCGCGCCGCCGCATCCTCGGTGGACACACGGACCCATCTCCAGAGAGACAGAGACAGAGAGAGAGAGAGTGAGAGGACAACCGCAGCCGTCGTCGTCGTCGTCGTCATCGTCGCAGCCGGACAACTTGTGCCGAGCACGCACCAAGAAATTCTTCGATGTTGTTCTGAATGAAGAATGCGCAGCCACAGCCGCAGTCGAAACCACAACTACAGCAACAGCATCAGCCAGAGCGACTCGAGCCACACTCCGACCACCACCCGGTGGATCCCGCATTGCGGCAGGTTCATTGAATAAACATCACTAAATGGTTTTTACGCAGACGCTTCAGCTCCAGCGGCTCGAGTGGCGCATGCGCAGCCGATGCGCAGTTTAGCACGCGATGCGAATGGTGTGCGGTGCATTATTGTTGGTCTGCTTTGCTCTGGTGGAGATCGTTGTTGTTGGTGTTGTTGGCGAAGATGATCCTCATCATCAACACATAATTACCGCAAGGCGGTCGCGAACCAGAACAGCAACAACAACAACAACAACAACAACAATACCGCGAAGCAGTCGAACACAACGAGGAGAACGATCAAGAGCGCTGATAAGAGAACCAGATCGGACGGGTTCGAGTCGAATCAAATCAAATCGAATCGGATCGGATCGGATCGAATGAAATGGAATCAGATGGAGTTGCGACGAAGGTGCAAAATGCATCGCTTGTGACTCTTGGGACAGCAGTCACTCACGCCAGCTCCGAGGCCTGACCATCGGCTGGACATTCAGTCAGGCAGCTCTGGTTTCTGCAGAATCCATCATTCCATTTGAAATTTATTCCGACGCCGACGACGACGACGATGATGGCGCTGACGCCACTCCCGATGCCCCTGGAGTAACTCTGGTGCGCGTCTCTTAAATCATTGACAAGGAGTCCATAATTGGCTAAGATATTCAAGCGTTGCTGGATCGTGGACGGGTGGCTCGCCGTGCAGCATTCACGATGCAATTACAACCACCAACCAGCGCCATCATCGTTCAATCATTAATTAAGAAACTCTTCATTCATGAGATTCCCCCATGTGAGGCCGTAGAACTGGATCAGGTCGGGTGGGATGGAGCAGAGCAAGAGGCAGCGTCCTCCATTCAAGCAGAGTTCGTTTGCGTTTAAGATTCAGCTTCAAGTGGAGACGCGAGCCAGCAATTGCTTTAAGCTGGGGAGCCGTCCACCAAGGGGAGCATCAGAATCCGTTTTTCCCGAATTGCAGATCATTATCCTCGCACATTGGAAATGCAGACGAGACGAAAAGTAGTCGATGTCTCTCAACCTTCCCTGGCTCCAGGATCAGTGGAGCTTCGCTCGTTTCGTGGAGAATAACGACGACCGTTTGGCTGGAGGCCAAGCGACAGAGTCGACGACACACTCCCGGGAGCCGACCTGAAAAGCAGAGACCAATTTCCTGGGACGCCGACAAACGACGGCGATCTCTTTGGCAAACACGCAGCCCGTCGGTATTTGTCGAGGAAATAAAGTATAACGCACTCGAGTGAGAGCTCAATCAGCAGGAAGGAGCAGTAAATGGTTTGTCTGCCGAAACCCACCACCAACAGCAAACCAGAAGCAAGAGGCAACAACCAACAACAAAAGCCAAAAACCAACAGTAAGAGGCAATAACAAGCAGCAAGAGCCAAAAACAAGCAACAACTGGTAGGAGAACAAAAACAAGGTCGAAACCGAAAACACCAATAATGCATGTCAAACGAGGATCCGATGGAGATACAACAAGTACGTCCGTATTTACGTATTTGTCCACCCGGGCGGACAAACGGCAGACGACTCGATTGGCCACGACTTGACTCGCCGACTGACGCGGGGGATGCTGAAGAATCGGGGTCCTTTGAGAGGCACGCGACGTTCGGTCCAATTTGGAGGCCACTCAAAGGAAGCTACGATTTGGAGGATGCTTCGTCCTTGGTTGACTGGGTCTCTGGGAGTCTTTTCAATGTCGAGATAGAGCGGGAGAAAAACACAACCAGGCGAGGGAGGTTGCAGAGAGAGAGTGGGCTGGAGAAGGGAAGAGCGAGAGGGAAGGCTGCTTAAGTGCATTTCAACTCCCAGACCTCGGTCACCTGGCTCCGAGTTTCGAACACAAGGATTTGTTTACAAACATTTCGCATTCGGTGGGCAGGCAAACAAACAAACATGTCGCAAACACACACAAGCAAACGCACACACACGTGCTCTCTCTCTCTCTCGTTCGAATCGAGAGAGCGGCGCCGAGGATATCGAGGTCCTTTTGACGGCGGCACCTGTGTTTGCTTTTATTCTTTAAGCCGGCTCGGTAGCGGGTAATACAACAAACATTGTGGGCATTCGGGCATTCTCATTCACTTACCACATTAACGAAGTCCTGGAATGTCACGTAGCCGGATCCTGTCGGCGGCTTGGCCTTCTTCGCCCGTTCGTGGAGCAGCTCACGCTTGTTCATAGGCACTTGGGACAGGAACTCGGGGGACTTGAGCGCGTTCACGAAATCGGCGACCGGAATCTCCCCGAAGCCCTCGGGATCGAACTGCGTTTCAAAAACAGAAAAGACACAATCAGAAAATAATGAAGTGTCAGATTATTGAAATTGTCTTTTGAATTTTAATATGAAGATAAAACCCCAAAAGTATGCACTGAAAATATGCTCTGGACAGAGAACTGTGTTATCGACACTACTCTGCTTTGCCGTTCTCAGTGTTTTCGACAGATGATGAGATGAAACAGTACGAAGCATCGGTGGTTCAGTGGTAGAATGCTCGCCTGCCACGCGGGCGGCCCGGGTTCGATTCCCGGCCGATGCAACTCCTTTTTTTATTTTTTTTCTTTCGCTACTTACCATGTCGAAGAGCAATTTCCATTTCTGCAGACAAAGCGGGAAGAAAGAACCATTCATTAATTAATAAAACATTTGATTTGATTAAATTATATACGCACATCTCGCAGCAGCTCCCTCCGCATCTCGGCCTCGTCAAAGTCCGAGTTGAGCGAGGTGTGTTCGGTGTCGTATCCCGCATCGTTCGTGCACTGCAAAAAAAATATTAGTTCACTCTCTGCGAGACTCCGGAGTTGACCCAACAACAATAACAACATACATAGCGAACCTGTGTCTGCGTTATGGATGCGATGGACACCAACGAGCCTGCTATCGTCGATATGTGCTCCACGTCGGCCAGCGTCTCCTGTTGACTGCTGCCGGCGTTGTGGTTGTTATTATTATTATTGTTGTTGTTGTTGCTGGCATTGGGATTCTCAACGCCGAGTGAACTGCACCGATCCAGTGCCGTCCACATGGCGATTGCGAAGGGTCGTCAACCACGACAAATGCTATCTCTTCTTGTTCTTCTGTTGCTTGTGATCCTCCAAGGATGCCATTCAAGTGTCTCTCTCTCTTTCTTCAGCCTCTGTCTCTAACACTAGTGGCGAAGTTTTGCAATGTAGTGGAATGGACTATTTCTAGCAGTGTATGTGGACATGAGTTTCTTGTGCCTAAAAGTATGCCAGGGTTTTCCCTGCAAAGAGACCAATGAGAGAAATACACGATTTAGAACGCCTTGAGTTTAGGTCGCCGTGGAGCAATGCGTTACGACGCGGTTCTAGAAACGTGGGGAGAAGTTGGTTCAATCCTGTCCTCGATTTCTGAATTTTTATATATTCTCGCGGCCTTGTTCTGGTCATTCTTATTCGCCCTTAAATGTTCACTCAGAGGGTGATGTGCTTTGTCGCGCGCTTTCTAGACATACAGGGGCCAGAGTGAAAATGTCGGTTAATCATAGGCTATATTTGAAGGTCCTTAATACCGTAGTCTATTTCATGCCCGGCAAATATATTCTCTTTTTTTTATTTTCTTAGACAACATGAGAACATTGGGTTGGAAGATTAATTAATTTAACAATTAATTATTTAACAGTGATGAGGACTCTAAATTTTCCTTGTAATTTCCACCTCGACCCTAAAATCTTTCGGTAGCTTCCAACTCATGGGTAAACTCTCTCTACTCAGGAACCAGTTAGGAAGATGAAAACCCTTTCGGGCAATTTCAAAATGTAAATTCTTCGGAATCCCCAAGGAATCGGACATTGGAAGGACATCACCATGGAACCCTTTTCGATTGTTTACAAAATTTCTGATGACGACGACGACGACAATGTGTCGACTGCGCAGACTCCGACCTTCCTGCTGTCTTCGTGGGGATTTTCACAGCATTGCGATTTCGAGTGAGATTCAAGTTTCGCTGAATCGTTGGATATTATCTTTTTAGGATAGTCCAAAACACACAACTACACACACACACACACACATACACACATATACAAAACTAATTATTAGCCTGTTCAGGGAACTCGCTGAGATCCGGCCGCTTGGTGGACGCGGACAACAACGTCAACAACATGGACATGGCAACAAAATCAATAACATGAACCACACACACCAGCACGCACGACGTTATCTTTAACGATGAACCCCCTGCCCCTGTCCCCTGTCCCCTCACTAGCCCGGCAGTGGGTGGCGTCGTGCCGCCCGGCCGCCTGGTCACGAGACTTGGCCGTTAAGAAGCGCCGAACACGTTTCTTGGAATCATCATAAATCGTTCAATGACCGCTCGCTTGGGCCCGACTCCCGTCCGACCGATAGATTGCGCTGGGGAAACTACCTCTCTAATGATGGCCTAATGCGGACGGCGAAAATATGTTCACCGGAAGCCACGCTACGTGTTCCGTTCGTGGCACGCGAGCCCGTGAATGCACCGCACCCGCTGCAGCCACCCCCGCCGCAGTTCGGCTGGCAGGATATATGTCTTCGAGTTCTTCTGTTGGCGCGGCTCTGAGGCGGATGTCAGGACGTAGAACTCGATGGAACGGAATATGTGAATGGAATGGAGTGGATGACGGCAGTGCGAGAGCAACGTGGACGACGATGACGAACGGCGCGACAAACAACACGAACACCCCACACGGCTTGGCGGCGAAATGAGAACTAATCAGCGGAGTGTTCTTGGGTCGGACGCATGGGTTGCAAGAAGCCAGGCGCCGTAGGCCATGCACGGCTTCAGGGTGACCATGCGCGCAGAGACGGGGACCATAGTCTAGTTGGAGGTACTAAAATATGTGGCTATTGGGCCATTAGGAGTTATCCATTGACTCCTAAATGGTATGGTTGGAGTCAGCTCAAGGATCACAGGAAAGAGTCGCCTGCAAATTAGTTGGTAAGAAGATCAACCAATTCAATCGGTTTCCAACTAGTCATATATTTAAAGATTTTCTTGGCTCCTGCTCGACTGCTGCACGCCTGGTCACCTTTTGCCATGTCCAAGGGTTGAATCAACTCACTCGGGGGATGCTACGTGCGTGTTCCAGCCGGTGCAGAGAGTTCAAAACAAACCCAACCCGGCTTTTGCGGCACGTTCTTCACCAATTTGTTTACAACGCGCTCTGTGGGCGAGAGGACGGAAGGCGGGCGGACGGACGGAGGAGGGAGGACGGCAACCGTTAGGGGTGGGTGGTTGTGAAGTTCCAGTGGGTGGTTGTTGTGGTGTTCGTTCCGACGTCGCGACGTCGTTGAACATGCGCAGCATCGCCATCCATCAGAATTTCCACGCTGAGGCTGCTGCTCTCGCGCTTCGATTGTGCTGCAATTTAATGGGCTTGCGGATGGTGTGTGCAGATTTTCATACAGATCCCTGAATGGGCATCAGCTGCATGGGTTGAACAGCCTCGCGCCCCAGAGATTACTGTACAGTGTACACTGCGAAATGTCTTTCAACCTTTCGAGCTATGAATTTGATTAATGATTCCTTCTAACACTAGGACAACGCATCCAAATACCATTGTATCCCATTGATGGATCAACTAAATCTTGGTTTTATTTGACCTAAACTGGGGAAGAATACTTTGCGAGGGAGCAATTGGAAAAATATAGCGAATCGAAGGTGGCAGGAAATGAATACTAGATTTTCTATGCTCTCATCACAGGCTATGAAAATATTTTCTCATTCGAAAATTATTCCCGAACACTAACATCGTTTAAAAAAATTTCATTATAATTTTTTCCAAATAGAAAATTCAACGTTAATTAAATTCTTTTCTATTCAATTGAGCCTTCTTTGTATATTAAATTGGAAATTCATTAAAAAAGGAAGAAGAAACAACTCGTATCCGCGAGAATGAGCAAAGTCGCGAAGAGCTCCAGCAACACTCGGACGGGACACAACTATGACGAACTGTCGGATGAAGCCAGCTTCTCCAGTTCGAACGAGGAGGAGGTCTCGGTGCCCAAATCGGTGAAATCTAAAAAGCTCCAGGTGATGCGATATGGTTTTTTCTTCCTTTTCCCCCCAATTGTCCCTGACCGTGGTCTTCTATATTTTTCAGCCAACGGATGCCGTTGATTATGACGATGGTCCATATGATCGTGGCAGCCGAAGGCGCTCCCGCAAACGTGGCAGCCGACGTGGTCGCAGCCGTCGTGGCAAACGTTCCCGATCCAGGAGTCGTCGTCGCCGATAGGTGTTTTGTCAACTATTTCTTTTTTGTAGACAAATTATCTGTATGTTTTGGTGCACATTTCGACCTTAAATTCTTCGCTTTTTAAATTTTTCATTTGTGTGGGAATAAAAATTTTAGTGAATCTTAGATTTAAAAAGAAAGTCTTTTTATTCATTTAAATGACAGTCGAAACTGTAAAACAGGCAGAATTGAATTCTCAGTAATTTGAATCTCTGCAAATTATGCTTGTATAGAATTCTGAGGTTTACTTAGTTTTAAGAGCCAAATTAAAATTTTACAATTACGAGTCAAGACAGATTTCAATTTAACAGTTCTTTAATGAATTCAAATATCGTAAGACACACGTGAGCAAATTGTTTAATTAAATAAAAAAAATACGATCTTAAGATTAAGCAGATAATTATATGTATGTATGTCCGAAATAAACAAAAAAAACTGTACGATTTCCATATGAATAATATTTACAAAAATATTTAACTTTTTATTTAATTTATACATAATCTTCATTTTACTGTCGTATATTAATTTATAAATATGTACGTATTTTTACTTAAATAATCTCAGAACGAAGAGTTATTATTATTATTGGCATTGACATCGCATTTGCCGTTCATTCATAATTGAATTTCAGATATTTTATTTCTTTATGTGTTAAAATTACGCATTTTTTTGTTTTAAACAATACAATAAAATATAAATTTTCATTTACAATAATTTTTTGCATTTGCTGTCTGTTGTTTTAGACTATATTTTAAGTATATAACTAATATAATAAAATAATTTATTATAGTTTAATATATTTTTCAAAAATAAACATTAGGAAGAGGCTAAACAATTATAATTTTCAACTTTCATGTTTAAATAACTTACTAGGATCACTAATAACGCCTGTTTGTTGTAAACCATACTCTGCAAGCCCTTCACCGGAACCATTCACTGACACACAAGTTATCCCTCAAGCATGGGCTCGTCACGTTTCGTGCATTGATTAATGACACGACGTGCTATATCTTTGATATCTTCATAAGGGCTCGGATGTTCAATAAGCTCAGTCAGTATTTGAATGCCGTTTTCTTGCTCAACAAGTCGGCAATATTTGTCGGGATAAACCTGCACACATAAATTATTTATTACAAAAATACACCTCAGTATTTGGTTTTATTTCTTACATGTGTTAAATTGGCCAGAGCCCAAACTGCCCAGTGTTGGCATTGTGGCGTCTCGTAGCAACGTACTAGACCTAGTATTGGCTCAAAGCTACGATAATTGATGTTGCGCTCGCTGCTCAAACTCCAACTTTCAATTGCTTTCACCATGCGAACGAGAACATCATCTCTTGATGGAGATTCTACAGTCCAGGCCTCGGGGCCATCGGATGCAATATGCGCTAAAACGCCAGCTGCATTGTAACTAACCTATAAGGCAGAGATATCGGAATTATGCTATTATCCAATATACCCAAAAATGGATACTCACTTCGATACCATCACTCTCTGAATCCAACAACTTTGCAAAGACCTCAATAAACTCCGATGTCATTAATTTAGGCCTGAGCCATTTCACTTCGGCGACATTGCCCAATAGTCCCATCATATTTCTAAGCAGCTCTTCACGGTCGGGGAAGGTCTTAAAACAAAAACAGAAAATTATGTTCAGCCACTATTAATTTATATAATAAACACCAACTCACATTTAGACATCTCAAGAAATATTCCATGCCTCGTCCTTCCAGAAATCTCTTACAATTAATAGCAGTCTCATCAGTTACATTCCACATGGTTGACCATGCCACTTCCATGACATCATCGAATACCGAACGTGTCAAACGATCTTTGATTAAATTTAACATTGTCTACTCGTAGAAATAAAATGTATGTGAAATCAAGATTACATGTAATTACAAACAAGAAAAAACCCCATTTGTACTCACACTAACAACACCTAGTTCGCCCAAGAACAACTTTTGTCTACCGTCCACCTGACAAGCCAACGTATTCAACAGATATATAGCGATTCTCTGCACAAATCCTTCCTGCTCAGTTTTCGAAACTCCATGCAAAAGAACCTTGATCAAGCGTTCGTATTCAAAGAGCTGTATGAAAGATATCCATATGTTAAGTATGTTCACAAATCGGAACAAGAAAACCGCATACCACATCGTTGGGCATTTGAAACTGTGTGAGAGTAAGATATCCGTTTCGCAGCATTGTGTCGTCTGCTATATGCGTTTCCATCCCGTTCAACAACGTTCTAATTATGTGGTTCCGCAGCGGAGTGCCAAACTTCGAGCGATCTCGTCCCTTGACGATATAGAACAGCGTCGCACTGGGTGTACAATGTGCAAAACCGTTTGGTGAATTCATGTATACAACTAAACTGCTACCACGTTATAATTCTCACCTTCCTGATATTTGCATGTGTTTAAATTTGAGATGTCTGTCCATTGCCGTGAGCACTACGTCTAAAGCAGTGTGAATTTCCTTGCAACATTCAAAGCGGAAGAGATGATACAGATCGTTAAGAACCTGCAATAAGATTTATAGAAATGTTAAATCCGTAGCGAAAGTCAAGTAATCACATTGAAACTTACTCTTGTCAAAAGTACCGGCCGATCATGATAATACTTAGCTGCTGTAAGAATTTGCTGTTCGTTAGCATCGCCGGCAATCTGATTAAAAAATGGAAGCATTAAATACATAAAATGCGAGTGCAAAACCAAAAACTATATTTTCACCTCTATGGCCGGGATGTCATATCTCTTGCATGCCCAATGCGCCGTGTGATATAGTCCCAAAAACTGCAATGGGTTCTGTGTCCGCGACGCTAGACCCGGTATATCTGTATTAACTTTAAACGTTGATTCCTTTGTCGCTACACCATTGCCTGCTAAATTGGTTCCTGAAATATCCAGGTGCGTTAGCTTGGGCATGTTTTCTATTATACGCTCCAGTGTCTGATCGGGGAGATCATAAGTGCCGTGACCATTTCCGCTGCTGCTTATCGAGATGTCCAATACTCGCAGACGGTGCAGGCAACAAATCGCATGTAGCTGATTTGCTATGGGCCACACATTGAAGAGTATCAGGGTGTGAAGATTGGGCAGCGTAGTCAAAACATTGAAGTTAAAATATTCGGCCAATATACAAGATGTCAAGTCCAAGTAGGTTAGATCGCGAAGATGGGAAAACGTCAGTAGATTGTGTAAAACCACACCGTTGAGGACAAGACGACGCAAGTACACGCAATTAAATTGAAAATCTATGGGATCCTTTTCGTTTGGATCGGCGTATTGCAACATGTGTGAGCTAATTCCCAGTTCCAACGAACGTAGGCTTTCTCCATAGTGCGCGAGCAGGTGTTGAGAGTTGACAGTAATCCGATCGCAATACCACATCGACAAGGAGTAGAGTTTGTGACGCATAAGAATTTCGAGACCTTGTAGGAGATAAAATAACATTTTAGTTTCAATTACGTTGAATCAAGAAAGGAGCAGCATTACATCCATATTCAATTTAAATGATTGTGGTTATCAGTCAAGCCTTTTTTAATCTTAATTTTATTGAATAAGTATATATTAACTGCAGAGTTATATTACAACAATTATATTACAATTGCAACACTAGTATTCTTCGGAAGTAAACGTTATCAGTTGGTGCAATTGCACTTAAAACCTGCATTGATCCGAGCAATATCGCAAATAAACATTTAATTTGATCGGTACAAAATATATGGAGTAAAACTACACTTTCCTTATACTTATAAGGACATCATTCATATAGTTATTAACTCACCTTCATTAGTCAAAGTGCTATTGCGTAGATTCACAATTTTTAAAGATGTCCTACTTGTATCACGGAACAAACTAATGACCTTATCATCCAAATGGCGATGAAATTGCTGATAAGCTTCCAGTAGACGATCGCAAATGTCGTTTGGCAATACAATGTTCTCGTTTAAACAACGTGCCCCCTCGCGGTTTTCATCCTGGCTACTTATGACGTTCAGATTCCCGCATATGTACTTATAGACAATGTCCTGCAATGTCATTGGGTCCTCGTCGAGGTAACCATTTGGCTTTAAGCGAACCTTTCCGCTCATTTTCAAGCGATCTGTCTGTCTGTGTTGGCAGCGGTAGCTCTTACAACTTTTGATGTCGAGGCTTATGGCTAGAAATGAAATGAATAATATTTCCAAATATTATGACACATGCAACTTGATTTGTTTATACTAAGAAAATATACGATCATGATGAATAATTCACAATTGATCAACATTAAATACTTGACAGACACAGACTTTTCTCAACACGATTAAATTTAATTTAATGAAACACTTGAGGACTTCAAATCATTCGACAGACAAATATTATTTCGGGAAAGTTGCAAGCAGACAGACTCAAGGCAAGGTCAACCACACTGTGCAACATCGATTGCAGCAAGCAAGCGAAAGAAACAACCACATATTCTTGCAATGGAGTTTCTTTCGTAAATCCCCGATAACTCTTCCTACTGTCGCTGTTAATTTCGACATATTTCCAATAGTTTTCTTACCCAGTCGCCAGGCCAGTTCCCTCCTCGGGAGTCCTTTACTCGGGTCCCTCGGTGAATTACAGCAGCAGCTTCAGAAATTTGATGATGTCGAAAATGTTCTGGATTCTTTCCCTGTATTACGAGTTTGGGTTCCTCTTCCACACTTTGCACTTCTCGATGCAGAAATTTACAACTCGATCTTCGCAATATTCATGTTTGGATTTACTTCATTTTTGTTGTCCGCAGACGACAAGTTGTTGTTTACTGCGAACCACCTGATTTTTCGTTAATTGCTTGAGTTAATTTGAAGCAAAATCGACTTTTTTTAAGCCAATTTTTCAGAAAAAGAGAAATTTTCGTCGTTCACCTTTTGTTGATTTGACGTTTTGGTTTGTGACAGACAGACTCAGATGGAATTTTCGATTTTGTACTCAGCATCGTAGAGTGTGTTCAGTCTGCTGCGAAATATGATGTGCTATTCAAAAAAATTGAGTGACAGTGTTTTGATTAAAGGTGGACTGAAGCACTTCGATTGAAGTGCATGCGGCAACCCTGCGCTCAGCTGAACACAATTTGTTTACATTTTCACGTGTCGCACTCGCGTCGGAAAATTCAACTTTGTCAGTTTTGTTTGTCAGTTTCTTAGTTAAGGATACATCCACGAAATGGACAACCAAATCGCTCCACTGCAGGAGCTCCTCACGGACATGGTGATCCCCGGCCAGCGATCCGCCATCAACATCATCCCGGACCACGTTACCATGCTGCAGGGCACCAAGAGCAAGAAGCAGTTGAGCCGCAAGCGAAAGCCAACCAAATCGTCGACACTCACACGGCGTGAATACGCCCGACTCGGACTGAATACGCTGCCCACACGGCAAATGAAATACGAGGAGGCATTGCCGCTGCATCATCTGTGGAAGGGCTACATGCGGGAACATTTGAATCTGCGGAACGGCGCCTCGGTACCGGACGTGCACGAACCAGGCTACGACGCGTTCAGCAAACTGTTGGTCAAGACCGATTTGCACGGCGCCAAGATGAGTGTCATCGAGTCCAAGTGCTCCACCTTGGTGGGCATCTCAGGCATTGTAGTGCTCGATACCAAGAATGTACTCAAAATTCTGGGCAAAGACAATCACCTGCGGACTGTGCCGAAGAGCGAATGCGTATTTGGCATGAAACTGGGGAACCTCAACTTCACGATATTCGGTAGACATTTGAATATCAGACCCGCGGAGAGATCAGTGAAAAAGATTAAGAACTATATAGAACCATTTTTCGATTGACACAAATAAAATACCAATTCTTGTTTGGGTCTTTTGTTAACATAACAAGCTAATTTATTTCATAATTCAATTCAATTTCACAATTCTGACTTTCACTTAAAACTACCCGTAAACTATATTTACAATTTCATTCTATCGCGATTGGCTGCAGTTTCAAATGGACAGTATCTAATTACCGAAGGGCTTCAATCAAATATGTTAAGTACAATAACAACGCTCGATATACATGTGTTCAAGGGAGAGATATGGAATCAATGTTATCGGCAGTTAATGGTAATGGAAAAAATAAAAATACAAAATTATAACTTAAGAGATTTGAATATGAATTTTATGCATATGGAACTGATATTTAAAGCGTTTTCATTGATTTATTAAGCGTGTTTCCTTGTGGGGTAAAAGAAAACAATAGTATTTTACTAATTATCAAACTTCTTGATTGATAATCATTTAAAAGGAACTTTAACAACAATTGTAACTATAAGATTCATTTCTTACAAAACAAAGAAAAAGGTAGGATGTTTTCTGTCCTGTTCGCAAAATAATTGTTTTACTCATTAGGTCTTAAATTAAGTCTTACGCCTTAGAAGCTAATGTCAGTCATTAGGCTTGTTTTAAACAACGTGTTAAGTAACTACTTCTGTTTATAAAAATTACATTTCATCATATACAACAATATTTAAGAGTACAATTTAAGTATACTCAAGTGAACGGTCTAAACACGGTCTCGTGACAAATTATCTACATGTTGTTGAAATAGATATTTACAAACTAAAAAAAATTAAGTAAATATGATAAACAATTTACAATTGCATCGATGGTTTAGCAGTTGTTTTAAAGCTGGTGTATGCTCTTAGCATAGCAGTAAGTAGAATTTGTGCCGAACGATTGGTGCAATAAGCGGACACAATATTGCTCCGGCACCCCGGTGTCGTCTGAATGAATTCTAAGGCCGCTTGTGCATCGTCCGCGGTGCATTATCTTTTGGTTTGTTTTAAATAAAATGCCGAAAACTACAGGATCAGGATCAGTAATCGTCGATATTGTTTATCAGTATTTTCTTGTCTTCTTTGGTGCTAGATCCACGAGTCATGTTCTGCTGCAGCAATTTCGGATCGAAGCAGGGCTATTGAGAGAAGAATTATTAGAAAATAAGTTGATGGTAAAACTAAATGAACTCACGGTTTCACAAATATTCATGTTGCAGCAATTCTCAATCGTTATTTCACACTGTTCTGAGCCAACTGGGCGATTGGTGAGTGGCGTATCAGCGCCTCCCGATGTTTTAACCACGAATGTTTTCCTTATCCTTGGCCGAGCTGGTTTGTAAAAGCGCCTCAGGCCATGCACAATCAAGAGAACCAAAACGAGCGATAAAACAACTCCGCACGATACCACTATTATTGTTATATTCGGCGATTGCGAGTTCTGGCACACCTCCAAGTGCTTATACTGTGGAAGGGCATAAATATCTCGTCCATTCTCAGTCTGTTCGGCTAGTTCTTCACAACTACAACAAGAGAAAAGACTATAATCCAGTTCAAAATGTTTCAGTTCGATTTTACTCACATATCATGACATCCATAAGGAACATCCGTCTCGGGATCATGCTTCAAAATTTGACAATAGAACGAACAAATCTCAGTGGAATTGTGCTCGCAACGTGATCCTCCAAAATTATCCTTACAATTGCAGGTCGGTTCCCCATCGGAGTGTCGTATCTTGCATTCTCCGTTGTTCAAACAGTAATCGGTGCATTTGTGCACCTCGCACCGTTCTCCTTTGAAATCCTTCTGGCAAACACACTGCCGGAAACCCATCGAGGACATCGTGCATGTCCCATGGACGCAATAGTTGTAGCATTCGTCTGTTTCGCAACGAGCACCGTCGAAACCCATCTTGCAGATGCACATCCCGCTCTTTTCGCTGTATTCTCCTCCATTGAGACAAGAGTCTTGAAGCAGTTTCTTGATCCGCTCATCAACCGGGTCCTGTGTGGGCTTAGGTGTAAGCAAACGGTTCTTGATTTTCTTCACCACCACCGCACAGTGCTGATCATTCTGCAGAGTCTTGAGGAAGCGCATTCGTGCAACTATGCCATGAGGCTTTTCGGCAAAAGTCCGAACCTTCTGTGGAGAAAAGTCCTCATACGTGTCTGTGCTATTTATTTTATGATATTTGGTATGACTCCAAATTGCACTGTTTGTCAGATCGGTCCAATAGATCATGTTATTTGTTACGGCCAAATTGAAGGGATTTTTGCTCAGACCCTTGACCAAAACATGACGATCGCTACCATCTAGATTTGAGCTCTCGACGGAAAAATGCATTCCCTCCTGATTGACCACCCAATAGATGCGATCGGACAACTGATCCACCACAATTCCGTGAGGCAGATATAGATTGGTTTGCACGATGATCTCGCGATCGCTTCCATCGAGTTCAGCTCTTTCGACGGTGGCATTTTTGAAGTTCGAGTTCGTCCAGTATAATTTACGCCTACATATATCGATCGCAATGCCGTCGGGCTTGGTTTCCTCGTCGGTGAAGTCCAGCAGCACTTTCGGTTTCCCCGTAGATCCTTCAACGACGGGCATGGAGTAAATCTGTCTCTTCTTCACATCTGTCCAGAACAGGCTGCGAGTGAGCGGATCGTAGGCGATGCCTCCGACCCGCTCATCCTGTGTCCGTTGCACCATCTTCTCCGTCACGTGATGGTCATTGTCCTGTCCAATGGGAATCTTAAGCGAAAATATGCTCCCATTGTTGTGCGAACCATCGTTGAAATAAATCACTTCCTCCACATCATCGAAAGCGATGGCCGATAAATCGTCGAATTGGTGGGCGGCCGTGGTGATCTCTGTCCACTGATCATCGTAGAAGATTATTTTCGATTTGGCGGTAACGGCAAATTCTGAAAAGGTAAACAACATGCATAAATCTCTCGACTCAATATATTATTTATAAAACTTTCATTAAGTGTAAAAAGCACATGCATTTCGATTTCCTGAAAGTGTTGTTGTCCGGTCCCTGCTCATGTGGTTGGAAACATTACGAGGAATATGAGTCACAAGAGAAGTGGGGGCGTAAATACCAGTTTTACGTGGGAAGGGGGCTAAATTAACACGTGCTCGTTATAATGAAGAGACTGATAAAAAATGTTTCTCACTTCATTGATAACAAAAAAACAAAATGTATCAAACCGATGTGATGGCCGCATACAAAATGTGCAAATTTGCCATCAGATGGAAAGATAATTCAGATCTTACTATTCCCACGAGCCAACTAGATAAGAAATTCATTCTTCGTGACTTGACTACCATGAAGTCGGGGACAACTTCTCAGACACAGAATACAGAAATATTTATTAGCCATAAACTTTGCGTTACACTCAACGTTAAGGCAAACTTATTTCCTTAATTGAAAGTTTGTTTACCAAAGAGGAGAGGGACAAATGTCCAAAGAAATTCATAAATTAAAAACAATAAAGCAAACCACATACATATATTCGTTTATTGATATGCCCTCTTGATCACGTGTGTCCGTATCATAGAAGAGATCGCCAAACACAAATTTTGAAGGGAAACCCGTTGGAGGATTTTGAATTCCATTTCATAACAGTAGTACGTATTTTCTTATGCTTATCGCAATCGATGTCGCAGCTAATAGAATTATTGCAAATTAATACAATAATAAATGAGCGCCTTTATCGCGGTGTCCTAGGTTAAGAAACAAATTCGCAGTACATTTGTTTTATAATAATAAATTAGCGGGAAAAATAAATTTCCCGTAAATATATGCTTGCATAATTATTAGAGTGGAAATAGAATTACAACTCTTATCGTTAAATTCGAAAACAAGTTGAATATTGTAAAAAGTTGTAGCGCATAGTTCATTGGTAATTAGTAATTATCTCAGTATAATCTCAGATGCATGGGGATTTCGTTCGCTATATAGGGGAAAATCTTCATTTCACGACAAAATTCCTGTCCCAGGGTTATTTAAATAAATATGGAAAACACATTTCTTCGGGAAATTAAGCCGGTATTTTTTGTTTTTTCTAGTTCAGGAGTGTCTCGAACCTGCTACTAGTTCAACCAGCTCATTAAAATTACATTAGAATTATCTGTAACCCATTCGTTACGTATTCGGTCACTGACGACACTCACTAGTGACGAACTCGTGGCAATATTAATTCTCCCATGTATGCGAATCGAATCCAACCTGAAGACTTTCGAATAGTATGACAAATACAATACTTTACTTTAAAATCATTTAGTTTAAACAGATCAAACCTGGCGACGAAATTTATCGTAACCACAGCCACTCATGAGTTATTTCAGGATTATCTTAAAAAAAAACAACCACATTCACCGCAGTTTATTTTTATTTAATTGTGTAAAATTAATTGCTCGTGAAGATGTCTGTGATATATCAATTTACACACAAGAATACAATGTACAATATATACAATATTATGGAAATATGCATCTGAAACACCTGACATCTGTTTCCGCGTTGGACAACTCCGTTTGAACTGTTATCTTACATACAAACATATGTATCTTAGAGAACTTCCGAACTTTCACTAGAGCACCACACAAGGCATTGAGGTGGCTGATAGAGGCCTTCAAATGGTCGGCTTTGTTTTTATCGCATTCTTTGTATTTGTTTTTGTTTATTATTATTTCCAATCGAGTCGTATTGGATTTTGCCTTAGTCTATGGGAATTAACGTATCGACCAACGAGACAGCATCGATAGGTTGAGTTTTTTGTTTCTACCAACATTTTGTAGGTCATAAAGTTAATGACTTCTGTCAGTGGGGCTTGTGTATCGGGGCTTAAGCCGCCAAAGTAAGCTAAATTCACCAGACCAGTTGGTTTTTTTCTCAAAAGTAAGCAAAACGACGGACGACAATAGATGGCTCGAAGTGCCAAGTTTACATTTCGAATTTCGCAATACTTTCAAATGTCTTAGTAAACATTTCATTGACCCCTTATATAGCAGCAGACTTAAGGTCAAGTATGTATATCTGTAGTTTGTAAATAAAAGCTCAAAGTGCATACAAATATAGTTCCACTAAATTTCAATACAAACATTCGTATGTCGAAATTCATCCGGCGTTTTTTATCCGCATTTAATTAAACCAGTTTCCCCCCAACAGAATTAAATGTTTTGCTGGAGTTCACTTTACAGAATTTTGTTTTCGGACTGCGTAATTATCATAATGGCAATTTTTTTATTTTAAACTCATATGTCTCGAATATTGTATGTTCATTTGCTGCATAAGTAAAACATGAACCGTAGTTTTGAATATCATTTATGATAATACTTCCACTAATTCACCCATCACGAGGCAGCATGTCTGGAATGCACTCGACATATCTCAACATCAGACTATATTATTTATTATCCATACTATGAGAACATCCGGGAATATCGGCGATGGAGCCCACACTCAAAATTTATCAGCGGTGTTGGTGTCAATGCACAATATCTACCTAGGAAGTAATGCCGGTCATTATTATTATTATTGGAAATCTTAATGCAGCGCGTTATTTGCATTGGACACGAGGCTGATAAAGACATACTACGACAAATCGAAAATAAATACGTTAAAATTGAAATTAAATATTTATTATTGTATGTATGTATGTATGTATTCCTCGAACGAGCTGAGGCCTGATAATGCACTTCGGTACAAGGTAAATATGTGCATGGTTACGTGTATAGCGTAGCACGACACGTTTCTCGCATGGTACATCCATCGTGTGATGCTTGGAAACTGCCAAGCGGAATATGAAACCAAATGCCCCATTGTTGACATTGCCGTTCTGAAGAATTTGCTGAGGTAAACATTTGGTACTCTTCTTTCTTGCCGGTGCGCTCGCTCTTCTCATCTAGCTTATGATTCGTAGACGAAGCAAACGCGCAAAAACCCATGCGACGGATGGATGGACTACGTGACTGCAATTAAATCGATAATGGTTGAGAGCGATGGCGGAACTTTCGCACGGAACCAATAGAAGCCGGCAAAACATCCGGAAGGGTGCCGAATTCCCATCGCGTTTGTTTACTACCTATATCTTGATACGAATGGATGGCGAAATTGATTGGCGACTCGTCGAGTGTCGACGGTTCGAGTTCTATGCGACCAGTTCGATTGTCATCGCAACGATGACCACTGCAATAGTCCACTACTCATGAACTTCGGCAATGTTTACGTATCCAAAAATACACTTCCTATTGGATGGATCTTAACAACCGAATGGATTACATAACCGTCGTCTGCAAGGTGGGTTCTTAGTTAACGTCAGCGGCTAGATAGATTTGTTATCTAATTGCGAGTCGACAGAGTGCAAATTCATCGCTCGTACAAATATTTTCCCCAATCAGTGCAATCGGTGGTGGTGGCCTCCCCCCTCCCCCACTGTACGCGTGACCAAATCCCATTCGCCAATTCTCGCTATATTTAACCCATTGTTATCGAATTGTGTAACTCAACAACTCTGCCAGTAGAAACTACTAGACAGACACTCGAACCCACTATTGATTCTGGGCCTTCGTTTGTTGCCAACACTTTCTTTTTTTCCGACCACAACTTACCCCATAAGGAGAGCGCCGAGTGCGTGCAAAGAGCCAGAGCACAGAAAATTATTAGCAAAAACTTCATCGTTATTTATTTATCGTTGTTCACTTGTTATTGAATTTTTAGTTTGATATTTTGATGGGAATAATTTTGGTAATATAATAAAATGGGATTATTTCTCGATTCGAACGAATGCCACTATCATCCTGCGCACGAAAAGGACTCGAATAAAGGATTTTTCAATTTATGAAAATACGTCGTGACGTTTCATCACACATGCGGTATCCACGGACGAACGACGACTTCTCTTTCTCCTTCACGAAGTGCTCCACTTGACCAATTTTTAGACACTGTCAAATTTTTCCATTCGACCAACAATTTTGACACACACTGTGGCACAGGGTGCACAAATTAGTGACGTGCGCCAAGGTAAAATAATAACAAACATGGCGGATGTGCTCTCGATTTGGAGAGAAACCGCCGGGTGGCTCAGGAACATCAAAATGAAATATCTTAGAGAAGTCTTTTTATTTACGCCAATTCAACAATTAAATTATCATCATAATTAATGGTACTCGATATGTGACACCTTTCGTGCCGCATTTAAACATGAAAGTGGGTCGGTTACCTTCCGATTTTCCATACACGTTGGCAATCACGATGACTGTCAAAACGAAGTGTCAGAGAAAAATGACAGCAAAACACTTTTTTTGTATTCATTTTCGTTTTTTAATCAAATCAAAATAAATTGGTGGAGAACTGGACGGGATTCGTGCGAAGCAGAGAACCTTCAATCTCGAAGCTGCATTTGGGAATGGAATTCCTTGCTGAGCCATCGCGTCAATTGGAGAATTGATTAATTGAATTGGGCACTGGGTGCTGAGTTATGCTGGAGCAAGAGTCGTCGTCTGTGCATAGTTCTGTATGAAGAATTTGTTTGTTGGAACAGAAGAAAAAAGTGATAAGAAAGTACAACAGAATGAAAGTGAAATCAGTTCCATTCGGTTTTGAATAAATTAACTACAATTACTCGCAAAGCAGGCAAGCAAGCAATTCCCCCAATGAGCGAATGACCAACACACACCATATATTGAAGCAAATCAGTCTTTTAAGACTGAAGTCCGAATCGCAGAAAGACGAGCGGCCAGTGGACGCATAGACCACACAGCATAGCGATTTATTTATTGTGTTTCCCGAAACCAAGTATTGGTGTTAATTCAGTAAAAAGGTTCTCAATTTATGTGTATTGATGTGACTACATGGCGCAGTTCACTTGGTAAGTTATCTGAAGCATACGAAGGGAGTTTCGAATGTATATTTATTGAACAAGAGTTTATTTGTTTATGTCTATAAAAGACTCGGCATTTGACACCGAAGCAAATTTATGTACATATATGAAATGCGAGACATTCGATTGCTGTTCTGTTCTGTTTCCAAGCCCAATTATATCTTTAAAAAAGCCACATCGATTTCTCTGCATTTCACAGTATGAACTATATTGTTATCTATGAGAATGTTTAATCACAGCAAATTCATTAAATATTTACTTTATCATCAAAAACACCCAATGACTAATTACTTCTTCCAGGTATCAACATAACAAAAACATACAACAAAATGATATTAACCGAGCGGAGAGTGAACATGTGCCACTGTGCTCGGTCACAGATGTGCAACTACGTTTTCTATGTCCCGATGACTTGACAGAGGTATATAAATATATCGATTTGTTTAATATAAATATAATGGTTCTTTGCAAAATGTTACATTTAAGGTAAGAACCCTATGCCAGGATTGGTTTCCCATCGATTATCCACTTTCGTGGTATGAAGACATTACCTCCAGCTCTAGATTTTTTGCTTTGGCGGCGGTCTATAACTTAGCGATAATCGGTTTAATAGTTGCCGAAATAAAACCATACAAATATCTAAACAAAGAGGTAAAGAAATTTAAATATGCAAATGTCCAGTTCATAATTGTGTTCATCTCATAGGATAAGGGTATATTGCCGGATTCAATGGGGCGCAATGCAGATATTGGTTACATATTGTCATTGGGTGTGCATCGAAAACATAGAAGAAATGGTATTGGTTCCCTGTTGCTAGACTCGTTACTGAATCACTTAACAACAGTTGAACGAAACTCAGTGAAGGCAATTTTTTTACATGTACTAACTACAAATCAACCTGCCATTTTATTTTATGAGAAACGAAGGTTTGTACAACATTTCTTAGCAAACGATTGCTTTATTGGACATGGGTTAACTGAATTAGCATGCATATGATTGCGTGCTAATGGGTGACATATGCGTGTTTTAGCGGTTTCACGAGGGACCACACCTTACATTCAGTTTTTTTGTTGTTGTCTTTCCATTTAGAATGTAACTACTGAAACACAAAACCGTTTGAAGCAATTTCACACAAAAACGTCTTTATAATAACCTAATTATAATTTTCTCTAATGTTTGAGTGTGTTTTTGCAGATTTCATCTTCACTCATTTTTGCCTTACTACTACAATATTCGTGGCAAAGGGAAGGATGGCTTTACTTATGTCACCTATATTAACGGGGGCCACCAACCATGGACATTATTATATCCTTTTCAAACACTTCAACTTATTTTGTATTTATATTTGTGTGTTCTTGTTAGATCAGCTTTTTTCATGTCTTTCCTTAACTTCGATGCACAGATCACATCAAGCACTACACATCGAAAATACGTCTGGCTGGAGGCATGTTCACATGGGTTTCAGCTCGTTTGAGGCAAGTTTTTCGGTGGATATGTCATAAAACAGTATCACGTTTTAACTTTGCACATTAGGAAAGAATTGATATGTATCGTAAACTATGTAGATAAGAAAATAGCAAATATCATATATTTAAAGAATAACTAAATTTATATATCACATATATATTGATTTATATCATACATCGTTAACTACATCAATCCTACACAATTACCCTAAGATTGGTATTATTGAATGGTATTAATTTTAAATTCGTATGGTACATGCTGCTTTAATTTACATTCGCATGTAAATGATAAAGTTAATTTACCGATGAAACTAAACCAATTTCACTGCTACCGATGATAGATTTGAAATCTTTTAAGTTTTAATACGTAAATGAATTGTAAACGAAAAGGTATTATTGTCCCGAAACCAATGTTAGTTACGAACGAAATTTCTGTCATTATTATTTTATATTTCGATATAGTATATATTTTCGCTCAGTGTCTTGTGTAAATGTAAATATTTTCACATTAGATTATAATATCAACTCAGTAAGTAAATAAACGAACAGTTTTAGTTAAACTGTATGTAATAAATAGTACAATTTTCACAAACCATCAAAGACAGTCAAACAAAAATTCTGCTAAAATAAATTGCAACTTAAAAAATCCTCACATTTGTTAGATATATATTTTACACGAAAGGTGGAATTTAAAATATATAAATTACACTGTTTGGGTTCAACAATTTGTGACGATTCGATTGTTTCTTCTTCCTATCTTTTTAGATTCTTCTTCGAATTTTAAAATTCAATACTTTACCGTATTAAAAAATTTGTCATGTATTGAAATCCATTGAATAAAGCTAAATGTATTTGGACCCATGAACAACTTTGAAGTGTTTTTATATATTATACATACAGGTATAACAGAACCCCCAAATAAACGATGATCTTAGTAAACTAAAATATATCAAGCACAGCTCACCAGATGTTCCGAAAAACAGCAGAAGTACGACAAGATTCTCCATATTTAAAATTAGTAATGTATCATAAATTAGGACACTGATACTTTTCGAAGTAATTCTTTTTTAAAATTTTTCTGTCTGCTGTATAACTGAATTGAATTCTATATTCGTGAAACTACCACAACAACTTATTTGCTCTTTTAAAACGTTTTTATTTAGCAGATCTTTATCATATTATTTTATTACGTATTTATACATTTATGTGAATCGAATATAAAATAAAAAAACTTATTTAAAAACGAAATTCGACTAAATAGACTACTCTGAGACAAAGTTTGATTGAGACTGGAGAACTTGCATACAGTTCACTATGCATTCTTTGTTATAAATTTTATTAGGGATTTACCCGAACTTAACATTCATTTATCGTTGAATGAGTCATAGGAACAAATTACAATGAATATGCACCCATCTGCGATAGCATTGTTCTACTATAATGCGATGTAAGAAATTTACACTTTATATAACTTTCTTAGTTACTGTGGAAATATAGTAATTTATTTTAACAATATTTATAAACATACAAAACGTTGCATCTCTATGTTATTTCATAACAATCTAACTACAATTACAGCTATTTAAACTACTTTACTCGTGTTTGAAAGAAACGTTGAAACTTCAATAGTTTTATGGTTTCATTTAGAAGACTTCGTATCCAAACTCAATTCAACTCTAACAGCTTTTCTCTTTAATTCCAATGAAATTTCCCAAAATTTCGTCAAACGTCCATCTGTATTTGAACAAAATTCTTTGAAATCCTTCAGCATTTTCAGTTGAAACAGTTCGTTCTCCGGTGAGTTGGTAATCGTTTGAGATTTCCATTTTTTATTGGGGATCATGTGATTCCACGCCCACAGGAACCCAACCTATCAAAATACCAAAATATAGTATTGCATATTATTCGACATCATATCATTGAAGGAACCTTTTTTGGGACGTTTGTATTATTTGTGTGTCCGTATACGCATCTCGTGACATTGGCTTCCTGACGACTGGGCGATTCAATTTGGCAATTGTTTTTGGAACACCTGTACAAATGCAATATAATTTTTAAGTTTGTTTGGGTAAACTCTTGATGTTTTCGAACCTTATGAGCACAAACATGTTGCCTGAACAATGGACATATTGGTATTCTTTGGGAACCTGCGAATTCAAATGATATAATACCAAAATATTGATACAAATTTTCTACAAATTTCGATAAAAATTTGATTACAATAACAAATTTTAAATATCAATCAAAATTTAATAGAAAAAACTAATCCAAATTATCGATAAAAATGTGATCAAAAGTAATTGAAAAAATATCGATAAAAATTGTATCTCAAAATTTCGAAAAAAATTTGAATTTTTTTGAATTATTGAATTATTTTTTTAAATATCGATCAAATTTTAATAGAAAAAACTAATCGGAAATTATCGATCAAATTTGATCGAAAAATAATTAACAAAATATCGATCAGAAATTGATCGAAAATTTGAACGAAAAATATCGATGAAAAATAATTGTTACGGTATTTTTGGCATTAAAATCATAATTGGTTGTTATACTTACGTCTTTATTAAAGCTAAACTTCTTTTCAATTACACAGGGTAAAAATCCAAACCGCGCCAAAATGGCCTCCTGCAGTAGAAGGACTCGATCGGCTCTACTCTCCTCTGAAAATTCTATACAAATTTATAATTTATTATTTATAGTCGTGTTCTTATTATGAGTAATAATTAAGTACTTACCTTCGAATAGGTTGGCTCCATCCTTCGCAAAATCCATATTCAAAGGTATGAAGATCGGGCCTCGTAGTGGGTCAGACTTTTCCGTGAAAGGTTCGGCCATTGGATCGGCAGGTACAGAAACCAGCTGATAACCACATTGATTGGCCTTGCGTATCCATCCGTTGATCTAGTTCAAAGTTCTTCTATCAGTTTAACTATCAATATGAAATGTGGTAAAGTTGTTCGTACCAAATCCCAAACTATGGGCCCCGACGATGTAACCCATTCGACGACAATTTCAAAGGCATATCCTGGCTGCATTACCGTGTGGTACTTCACATGACCCCACTCCATGCGATCGCTCTTCTGATTTACATCTATCTCCAAATGCGAGTGCCGGTAGATTTTTCGATTTCTACTATTGCCAGCCCACGACTGAGCCGAAGGAATGTCTCGCAGAAAATTGGGGACGTTCATCGCCGGTGGCTCTTCATTCCACAGGTGACTACAACCTTGTATTTCAATTTCCATCCATTCGTTTTCGAAAGCACTTAAATCATTCAGAGGAGCGGTCTTCTCTGAAAGTATGAAAATAATGCGATTTGTAAATTTGTGCACAAGGCAAATGAAATTTCAAAGAAATCACCCTTTTGCACAGCAATATAATATAGATAGAACCCGGGTATCACGGGCTTATCCCAATCGCCCGAGGCGTGACAAATCATTTTCTCCCTGAAAATCAATCAATTAGAAAATGTTTTAACGGCAGTCAAAGAAAGGTATGATTACTTTCGTAGTGTTTCTAAAATATCCAACGGGTTCCTGGAGTTATCTAGATGAACTCTGAGCCACATCAGCGCATCGAACGATACGAATGTACAAGAAGGCAGACTCTGGGTGGGCGCCAGGAATCCGACTCCTGTCACCGGATGCTTCATGGCCTCAAATATCTCATTGATATTTGCATTTGGACGAAGTTTAACTTCACCGATGAATCTGGAATCACAGTTAAATATGAGTAACGCAATGAGAAATATTTAAAACTAACGAACAGGGACAGCGAAGCGGATCTACATAGGTTTAGGAAAATTGTATATTAAATTTTTATTGAATTTCTTTATAATTTTGAATTTTTACAAACATTTTGAATTTCTATCAAAATTTCGAGTGTGTATGAAATTATTTTTTCTTTGAAAATGTTGAATTTCTATTAATATTTTTAAATTTTATGAACATTTTAAATGATGACAATATCGAATTATTATTTATTTTTATGAAAATATCTATTTTTTTTATGAAATTTTATGAAAATATTGATTTTCTATGAAAATATAGATTACTAGGAAATACCTGCTGCGAAGCTATTTCCCCAAACCTCGTGAAGATAAAATTACTTTCGAATCAATACATTTTCTTAAAATCATATTAAATAGAATAACATGGATATTATCTTATATTGATAAATAATAGTTCGAGTTTAGCAGCAGGTTTAAGGACATGGGAGTAGTTGAATACTGAGAACAACACTCTCAATATGAGCAAAGACACAGCATTTATTTATTATCTTCTCAAGACGTTTTAAGATTTCCATGAAAAAATTGCCTGAATTAAGAAATTTTTAAAAATTTAGAGGTCGTCACGAATTAACGTCCTTTTCGCGAAATAACGCGTATTTACAGAGATATGAAGCATTTAAGATTTCCATGAAAAATTGCCTAAATTATGAAATTTTCGAAAATTTAGAGGTCGTCACGAATTAACGTCCTTTTCGCGAAATAACGCGTATTTACAGAGATATGAAGCATTTAAGATTTCCATGAGAAATTGCCTGAATTATGAAATTATCGAAAATTTAGAGGTCGTCACGAATTAACGTCCTTTTAGCGAAATAACGCGTATTTACGGAGATATGAAGAATTTAAGATTTTCATATAAAATAGGCAGAATTATGAAATTTTCGAAAATTTAGAGGTCGTCACGAATTAACGTCCTTTTCGCGAAATAACGCGTATTTACAGAGATATGAAGCATTTAAGATTTCCATGAGAAATTGCCTGAATTATGAAATTTCGAAAATTTAGAGGTCGTCATGAATTTACGTCCTTTTCGCGAAATAACGCGTATTTACGGAGATATGAAGCATTTAAGATTTTCATATAAAATTGGCAGAATTATGAAATTTTAGAAAATTTGGAGGTCGTCACGAATTAACGTCCTTTTCGCAAAATAACGCGTATTTAAGGAGATATGAAGCATTTAAGATTTCCATGAGAAATTGCCAGAATTATGAAATTTTCGAAAATTTAGAGGTCGTCACGAATTAACGTCCTTTTAGCGAAATAACGCGTATTACAGAGATATGAAGCATTAAGATTTCCATGAGAAATTGCCTGAATTATGAAATTTTCGAAAATTTAGAGGTCGTCACGAATTAACGTCCTTTTCGCGAAATAACGCGTATTACAGAGATATGAAGCATTAAGATTTCCATGAGAAATTGCCTGAATTATGAAATTTTCGAAAATT